>JAJCXA010000149.1:0-86251 GCA_026770245.1 Clarireedia aff. paspali H2
CTATATTCATCTTTAATCTCAATCTCAGCGCCTCTCTCCAGCAGCAGCTTGACTATAGCCTCGTGTCCATTCTCAGCAGCCCATGATAGCGGTGTCCGACTATATTTATCCTTAGTCTTAATCTCAGCGCCTCTCTCCAGTAGCAGCTTGACTATAGCCTCGTGTCCATTCTCAGCAGCCCATGATAGCGGTGTTCGACTATACTCAGAATCCTTTGAGTCAATATCGACTTTGCCTGTCTCAAGCAACAGTTTAACTATAGCTTCGTGCCCGCGCTCAGCAGCCCACGACAACGGTGTCCGACTGTACTTAGGGTCATTCAAGTCAGGATCGATACTATCTCTTGCAAGTAGTAGGGATACTACCTCATTGTGCCCGTTCCCTGCGGCCCATGATAGCGGTGTCAGGCCGTAATCGCTTTCTAGAGTATATAGATGCTCTCTTCCGAACGCTATTTCTACTGCTTCTCGAAGCCTCTCCTCTGCTATTTTGTACTGTTTCAAGTCTCCGAGAGCTACTGCAATATTCCATATTCTAGTTGCCTGATCTGAATAATCCCCAAACTTTGCTTTTGAATACTCTAGCACTTGACTATTTGTTTTCATCGAGGCGTTGTATTCTTCTTCTTCTTGGGTCTCTCTCAGAGGCTTTTCCCAATCCCAAACAAGTAGGAGGTCCCGTGGGAAGTGTGTTGTCTGTTTGGAAAAATTTTGCTTCCTAGAATGACGATTTTCGTTTAGAGGTGTAACCGCAGCGACGATGATGTTAAAGTAATCTTTGCACAGTCTAATAATTGTTGGCTTTGAAGCTCCTTGCAGAAAACAGATAATATCATGTTTTTGAATAGATTTCGCTGATGCTTGAAGTTTCCATATCATCTCGTCGTCCAAATTTGAAGCTGCATTTTGGAATGATATATCCACATTCTGTCTCTCGTCGCTTCTCACCGAGGATACCTGACCAAGAATGCAGCCTTTGCCCTTGATCACCGCCCTCTGGCTATGGTTAGTCTCCACAGATATATCCTTGCCGAGAATGAATTTAACAAGCTTCTCGAAGAGGTTTTCCCACGAAACTTCATAGTCAGGTAACAAGTCAGCTCCGCCTGGATCATCAGAGCTCATGCCGAGTAAAGCATAGACCTTGTCAACGGCTAGGGAAGCCTTGTGGGTATGGAACATATCAATTAGCTCCCCTAAGTGGCAGATACTTAGAGAGGCCCTGCCTGACGAGGTTGTTACAGATTTTGGCCGAAAGATTGCTCCTTTTATCAGGTTGATTATGGGAGAGATCGAACTCTCAAAGTTTTGGCAAGCTTGGTAGAAATGGTTTACCCCTAAGTAAAAGGTATACCCATCAACCATCATAGAACCGCATATAACCAGGATCTGTCGAGCTGCAGCAACTTCCTGAAGTACCTAGATAGATTTTCAGTTATTTTTACATATAGTGTTGAGTGTCTATTTACCCAGATGCGCTGAAACCATGATCGCTCAAGTAGCGCTAGAACTGCTTGCTGGGTTGCTGTATCATTCAAAGAATTCGTAGAATTGTCTTCTGCAATCATACGTATCGTTTCCAGGGCTTTATCGCTCTCATGAGCTGTCTCTCCAAGCCAAATAAGTACACGGGCTGCTTTACTATAGATTTTTGACATAAGCTGCACTTGTTGACCCCGCTCCTCCAAGTTGTTTTGATTGATGCAGAGAGCATCGACCCATAGAATTCGTTCCAAAGAGCGATCTTGAAGATGAAATAGTGCTGTGTAAAGGTTTTTCGTAACGGGTAAGTTCTGTCTGTCTATGGAGATAGAACAGCTCTTGTCTGAACCATCCCACGTGTAGGATAAAGCCTCATACAAGTGAGAACCTGTCCCAGAATCCTGTAGAGTATACTTGAAAAGCTTGCATTGTATTCTAGACCTGTCGTTTTCATGCGGCATTAGGCGGAGCAAGCGGATACTGTCAGGCTCTAACGAAAACGAAGAATAATCGTATTGGGACATAGTAAATGATGATTTTATATACGAGAATTTGACTAAAGAATGTTATGATAAGCGTAACGTCCAAGTCCTATAGGCGAGTTAATTGCTCATTGACTTAATCGAAGTGGTTGAGAATTCGATGGTTTTCCGTACTGTTATCTAAATGATTTTGTATCAACTTATTCGAGAAATCATATCCTACGAGGCTCAACTCTTGCTGCCTCGAGAAGATAGCGCAGGATAGTCTAGCGTTGCATAGAACCATGACATCCTGTTTCTGCGCTAAACCTAATCCGTAGGACAGGTCGGAACACGCTGGACTACGAAGTACAGGAATAATTGTGTTACAGGAAATGAATCATCTAAAGTTCTGACCGAATCGTACTTGGTTATTACTATGCATTGCGCCTTTAAATTAACTTCTCTCTTCCATCTAGTAAAAGTCATTAAAACCTCGAATCAAGACTTGCCGAGAAGGACATTTGTATATCCGGAACTCAATTTACTCTGGTGGTTTCCCCCAGAACGACGCACCTCTGAATTTCGTACAAGTTGGGATCTATCTGGAGTCGACTGGTCAAAATAAGAACTCATGTCACCGGGCTGTGTGCAGTGGCTGCTCGGCCGTAATCTGTGTTCGATGAGTGGGCTTCGGTGGGCAGAATATCCGCCAAGACGAAAGCACCCAAACCAGCGCCAACAAGAACAACGCGACAATATAGTTCATGAAGAACACTGTAACAAAGAAGAGTTGGCTTCATCCAGATCAGATGGTGTGGGCGTAGTAACAAACGCGTTTCTGGATCTCTAGGGGCCGCCGGATCCAAGTTGAACCATCCCAAACACTAGAGCTATTCACAATATCGCAGCTACAATCACACAATTCATCCGCATCAATTGCTGATGATTACGAGCATATGGAAGATGTCCCTGAGGTTTTAGTTCGGTCCAACGCGGTATCTCTACCTAGGCCACCCAACGAAAATGATCAGCTTATGCAAGACGTGTCGACAGCTCTAGTCCAGTGGCAGTTACAAAGTCAACTAGTGTCAAATATAAGTACCTTGATTTTGCTATCATCCTCTACTTCGAACAATCGCACCGATCCGTTCCCCAGCGTCTGCAATCAACAAGAAGATACATCCAAGTTGTATTCGATATCGATTATTGTAATATTCGTATCTATCGTATAGTATAAGATATTCCATAGCGATTTCAATGTTGATCCAATCCTCAATCGCCTTTTCTTGTTCCTTATCCCAAAGTGGAAGTTCGTCTTTCAAGTCCGTTTTGATATAATATACAAGGTCAGAAAAACAACAGCTCTAAAACTTCACTTCAATATTAACTTACAAATTTAATTAATATCGTTATTAATATCGCACGGAATTTCGTATTTATACACTACTTTGTATACAGTTCCTAAGTTTTTGGGCATTTCGTAGAAGGTTGATATCGCAATTCTGTTGTTAGTTGACCCCTTGGTGTTCTGCCCATACCACATCAGAAACGTCTGAATTATCTCCAGATCAAGCTCAGGATCTGAACCGAGTACTTCTCCGAAATTATTATTGAGAATAAACACGAACCAATAGTGCAAAGAGTATCTAGAACAATCACTGCGGAAAAGCATTTCATTTAGTATTTGCATAGCTATCAGTTTCCCGCTTTCTTAAACAAATAAGTGAGTGGATTATATATATGAATAGCTTCATTTTTGGTTTTCGGTTTTTGGTTTGCAGCTTTTTGCTTCGCAACAACGAGAATATAAAATTAGTATTTAAAGATCTCGATATTCAAGGTACTAAATTGCGATATAGAATTGCGATAATATAAATATCTAGGTATAGAATTGCAATAATATAAATATCCAAGTACAGGATTACGATAATATAAATATCTAAGTACAGGATTACGATAATGTAAATCTAAGTACGGGATTGTGATAATGTAAATATAAATACCCAAATACTAAATTACGAAACCTAAGATGTGTAGTAGGTTATAGCAGCAATTAAACGCGATACCGTCAACAGTAATTTGACGATCGAGTCAGCCCGGCTAGCTCAATCGGTAGAGCGTGTGACTCTTAAGATTCAAAAGATCTTTGGGTTCTGTGATAATCACAAGGTTGCGGGTTCGACCCCCGCGTTGGGCTCAATCCCCATCAATTTAATTGTATTTTTTGCACTTTTCTTGGTTTTTAAATCGCGTCTCTTCTTGTCTTTTTGTACGGATTTTTAGGTACAGAGGAACGAACAGGCAGAGAGAGAGAGAGGAAAGGCTTCGCTCGCATGGCGGGAAAGACAGCCCGGGGGAGTGAGTGTTTAGCCGTAGAACTAGTGGTAGGGCGGAAGAGGGCCTGAATTTTTTCTGCTTTTTTTCTGGGAAGCCAGCCTACTAGGATCAGCTTGCGCTTGGTGGAATATCGCATACATTGTCTATCGCAGCAACTGACGAAGCATAGAACTCATGTTTTACGAAATTTTTTATTCTTTTCATTGCATCTCATATCCTCCTACACTTCCATTCTAACCAATGTCCATCCAGTCTTCTTTGCTATATACTTGTGTGGTATCTGATGTCTGATATCTCTCTCCCTATAATATCTAATCTCTAAAGCCATCTTTATCTTCCTTGCTCTCCAGTCAATCCAATCAATCGTAAGAACCCAACAAAATTCCTATTCCAATTCCAGTTCCAACTCCTCATGCTATGCGAAAGGTCCCCCCTGGACCTGTAATACCCGTACCTTCCCCAAAATACCAGATTTCATTATGATTTCCCTTCCCGTTCGCGGGAAAACGCAGAAAGAAAACCAAGTCATAAATTTGTAAAGTGGGAAGGGATGAGAGAATAATGAACGCCGCTGAAAATGCAAAATCATCTGTGGACGTGCATCAACTCCGTCTGAAGTAGAGATGATAATATATATACGTAAACCCGCAAACCCGCTCGAAAGATGAACAAATATAAAACGAAAAAGAGACCACCTCAATGAATCTACATAACGTAATAAATCCCCGCACCCAGCGCCGCCATCCCACCAAGCAGCATGGGCGGCGGTGTCTGAGTCGCCGCGCTCGACGATTTCGATCCCGTGCCAAGACTAACGGTCCCACCAATCGTGCCCCCACTTTGAGACCCCGCAGTCGCCGTCACCGCGTTCGCGACGGCCGTCGCATCCGGAACCGCGGTTGTGCCCGTGGTGATTTCCACAACGCTCGTCGAGGTGGCGTTGAAATTTGTTTGCGCGAGGGAAATCTCATTGTTATCGAGATCATACACAACGTACGCGGAGCGCAGGAAGGTGTCGCCGAGAACGGAAGTGCTGTCACCAGCAGGGGCGATGCCGAACAGACAAGCGGCTTTGCCATCGTTGAAGGTGAGTTGGCGGCCGGTGCTGGTGGTGACGGGGATAACGAGCTCGTTCATGCTGACGGCGATGGTGGGGGAAGTGAAGGTGAAGTTTAGGGTGGAGGAGTTGGAGGCGAGGGAGCAGGGAACGTAGGCGGCGCCTTCGGAGGAATCGTATTGGGCACCGACCATTTCGTAGATGGCTTCGGTGATGGAGTCGGGGAGGTAGGTGAGGGAGCTGCCGGAGTCGAGGAGGACTGCCTGGGCTTGGTTTTTGGCGATCACGGTGCTGCCTAGAGTAATTTCTGTTAAGGTAATCAGGAACTCGGCGAAGTAGCCGGATTCTTTCTCAATTGGTAATGTCTCTAGTTGTCCATGGTATTGAGCAGTGTCGACACCACCGAATAGAATGCTTCCAGTACTGGCATCCAGATCGTTAAGCCAAAGTGAATATGCGTTGGAGTTGATCAGTTTGTCGGCAACCATCTGTGCCGGTAAGTTATTATATGCCGCCTTCCCTGCCCGTCCAACTTGAACTTCATTAATCTCATATCCAACACCCAGAATACCCTCGGCCGATGAACTCGTGTAGCCAATTCCAAACTGTAACTTGTCCAGAGTCGTACCCCCGATGGTGAATTTGTCCGTTACATAATCTCCTGTAGCTCCGGATCCATCGACGTAAGAAATGTTGAAATCACTTGCGACATATGCGTATGTGGATGACGAATTGGCGGAATATGTACCTGCGTCCTTACATGGACTGCCCTTTTCACTACATAGCTCCGAACTGGGTGTGTTGACCCACAAATCGCTGCTTCCGGTATCGATATGTAACCGTAAACTTTGCGCGGGCGTTCCTAATGTTCCGTTTGCAAAGTATAATGTTTGCTATATATGATCAGCACCGGGTAGCAGTGACGCATGGATATATTTACCGACCTCATTGTCTAAAGTAGCCGTTACTGTGTTCGACCTCCGTCGTATGCGATCTCTCGTTAATGGATTTGATACTGTCCTCCTTTCTACATCAAAACCAACTACTCGTGGTGGCCCATCAGTCCTTCTCTGGAGTTGAATTGCTTCTGTACATCCCGACAGTATGCCCACCACGGTGGCAATGATTATTGTAGTTCTCATGATTGGAGTCTGTTATCGTCGGAATTGATTCTTGAAAAGTAAATCCTATATGGGAATAGGAAATTGGTGTATATTAATGGTCGACCTAGATGACGCGGACAGCGGAGCGCTAACGTAATTTAGCTTCAGCCCAGGTACAAGATATCCGTTGTACCACAGTTCGAAGTAAGGCTAGATATGCCAAATAAAATACGACTGAACTGTCTCCAGAAAAAGAAAATTATGGTAGTGGCAAGGCCAAATCCGAAGCCGTTCAATGGGGGGGTGGGCTACTCTTTTTGATATGTATTTCTCTGGAAACGTCGTGGCTAATGACGAAACGACTAAAATATCGGCTGTGGGAATCCTAAACAAGAAAACGGTCCTGCCAATACTGTGGAGTAGTAGCGTTTTCTTGGGAGATCCTGTGTTCGTGTGAGGCTGCGCGAGTCGGGTTCGAATTTAGTGTGGCGTTTCGACCCCGAAGGATGCGCAGTGCAGCGCAGCTCAGTGCAGTAGCGAGAAGGATGGAAGGTAAATTAAGGCAAAGACGAGGGACAACTTTTGCCAGACGAATAATGGTAAGTGAACCTTGCACACAACGTAAACAAGGGAGTTTAAAGAAGATAACTCGTGAAAAGCAAAATCAAACTATTGCTTTTGCTTCAGCGTACCCGTTCATCAGTGGTTGGGGTAGACGGGATTCGACATTTATATGTCTTGGCAGTTGGTCGACCGGGATCGTCAAGCCAAGGGTACGCAGTAGTGACGCGGCCTCTGATACAAAGCACGCGGTAGTGAAATACTGATACGGAGGTAGAGCCTGAACGGCCACTCCCTGAATGAGATATTAATGGTGCAGCAGTGACTGGCATTGGTCCGATGGATACGTGCGACAAGGAATAAACCCAAAAGAGAAAGCATCCTGCGAGGATCAGCCGTTGCCACTACTAGACCAATCAAAAACACCGAAAGCCATAATAGCCCTACGAGAGCAAAACTCTTCTCGTCGGACGCAAAGGAGGCAGAGTGTAGGACGCCGCAGCAGACCTCGTGCTCCTAGTCGTCGTGAGGTACTTTCGTACGTTCTTACGCAAACGATGTCTTGGTGCCAAGTTATCAACGGCCGCTATCCTTACCCTGATTCGATCCGAGTTTCGACACGGCGACTATTTTCCGGCCGCTACCAGGGATGTGTTGGGAAGTATCGCAGGTGCAGCACCTATTTTGAGATCATCATTGCAAAGCGATATGTATCGGTGTCATGCTCCCGCGCCTTCGTTCCTTCCCCAAGCCTCTCCCATCCCTTATGGAAGGAAGCCTTGACTACTTAGTAGACAAACATGAAGCATGAGAAACGGGAGACTCGCGATTGGAGCCAAAGCGAGAAGCATGAAACAGTACCGGAGCAATGGGTTCCCGGTCTGTGAGGACCTTGATACAGCTTGTGAACAGATAAAGCACCAGATGTTTGGACTCCTTACTCCGCCTCTCTGCCCTAAGGAAGAAAGGAAGAGTTCCTTACCCGCTCGCACGTCCACACGCCGGCTTGCGACCGACAAACAGTGCATGTGCGCGTGGAGCCTTTGGAGATCAGATGAAAATGAAATACTGGTACGAAGTACTGCTACGAAGTACTGTAACCTTAGCCAGGCACGGCGAAGTGTGAAGTTAGATGTATCATTGCGGTTAGTAGAAGTGGACGGAAAGCGGCTTTGCGTGGCGTCGCCCAGCACCCACAGCGAGCGTGAAATAAGGAAGGCATTCGTAATTACTGTGGTACGGAAGTACAGGATGAGCCGTTTTTATCGTAAGCCTGCGAGAGATTCGTCATTCCGAGGTCCTTTTATACGTAAGCATCCTAATACTTCGTAATTACGGAGGTGAAGGATTAAGACGGTTAAGACGGTTAAGACGGTGAAGACGATCCACTCCCGAAACGAGCTTTGATAGAGCGAGTTTTGATATGCAGAACGAGACGGGACTCGGGCGAAGGCAGAAGGAGGTGTGGAAAGCCAAAAGAAGAAGAAATGTATCCATATGTGCTTCCGTTAAACCGACGCTTGTCCTTTACTCCCGCGTCCACCGTGGAATATAGTTCTATGCCTTATAATCCAGGCATCACGCACGGACTCTTATCAACGATAACTTGTAACGTCTTCAATCGAAGAATCACACAGCATGACAACGCCTTAAACATGGCTTCCATGAATATAGATCAGCTCAATCTTTTTCCACGAAAAAATGTCTCTCAATTCGCATTCGCATAAGAACCGGGCTTTACCTCGGTTTTTCATAAAGGCCAGCCTTTATGCACATCTCCAAGGATCCAGTTCAGCTGAGGTTGTCCCAAAGCCTCGACGGCGGACACTCGAATCTTGCAGCTTCTTCCGTCAAGAGATCAGTAGCACGAATGGAGTCACAGCATGTCTATGAATAAATTCAGCAGCATCGTGGCATTCGGCACTTGATGCTTACGTGGCTCGCTGGTGTATGGAGTTTAGACGTCGCCGGGACCTCTATAGCGAGATTGGGTCTGTCACATTCATTTCTCATCAAAACCCTGCTGCATGGGCCTGGACCTTATTTCAGAGTGCTGTTTCCTGTCAGCGGGATGATCATGGCTCAACTAGCTCTGAATGCCCCGAATCTGCCAACCTACCCTTATCGTTACCATATATCATATATGTATAGTATTCATGTAAGTGATACGAGTCCCCAGAGTGCAAATCACAATTCCTTGTGACCTTCCTACCCCTAATGTGATATCATGGAGCGGAGCATTTCTCATGGGCGTAATTTGCACGCAAGGATGTAGCTTTTCGTCACAAGTAGCAAGGAGGAACAGCAGCCCGAGAAGAAACTTGAGCTCAGCATACTTGAACAAAGCGGGAGATCGAATCCGTCTCTGCCTCTGCTCAGAAGTGCTCAGCTGGCGAGAAAGCACAGAAGGAGTGAAATTAAATGCTGCCAGCACCGCTGCTGAGAGAGTGTTGAAATTCTTTTCAAAAAAAAAGAAGAGGATTAGTTGGACGTACCAATATTACAAAACCTTTCACGGTGATAGAAACCACAGCATCTCAACTTGTGGTGAAGTATATATTCACTGTTTTTAAAATCGTTACAATGCCCCGGCTACGATCAAACAAGGGAGGAGTCCGTTTAAACTGTTCTCTTGTGCATTTGTACAGAAATCTCATGCATCGACGATAGCAACAATGCAAAATACAGTCTACGCCAGTGACTGCCATCTGGTAGAGATTTACCTCTGAAAGAACAGCCTTCGCAAGACGAACCAATACAGTTGACAGAGCATCGCAGACTTCCCCACAGGCGTTTAAACACAGTTTTACTACTGGACAAAGTTCTACAATAGCCACTATGAAGAGACTTTGTTACAACTGGATGATTGAACACCGACTGGTAGGTTTTGTTATGCCAATGAAGCCTTTCAAAATATACCCATCTGCAGCTTCTACAACAATTATCACATGTTGGAGGACAGAAGCTACGCCGATGCTTATGCTTCCCTATGGGTCTCATGCGTATAGCAATTTAGATACTGGATCATTGTTGGACAAAAATGAATCTGCCAAGATACAAACAAGGACAGCATGCATATCCCCTTAACTGCCATAAGCGCCTTCCTCACATTAGCACTTCCGTATAAGCTAACTTATTAAGGTTGATGTTCATGAGTACTGCACAGACCATACCTGCAAGTACTTACAGCAGTTTGGTCTTCTTCCGTATCATCTTATTCTACTTTTGACAATCGACATACTATCGGCACTCGCTCGCACTATTCAAGTACATGATTCTTCACTTTTATCACCAATCATCCACGCCTCCAGCAGGAAGCATACTCGTGACCGGCGCCAACGGCGGAGTTGGCAGCGCAATCATATCACGAACTTGTACCACACCCGAGCTAGCCTCATATCACGGCATCTACACAGTGCGTAATCGTGCGGCTGATCCACTCCTAGGAATCATCAATTCTAAGCCCACACACGTGGAACACCACTACGAAACACTTTCGCTCGACCACACCACAACCACCACCTCTGCCTCCTGCATATACATATCTTTGTCTACAGCACGACCGCCATCACCACCATATCTTCCCAGGATTATCCGTTCAACTATTTCTAAGTGATCACACAGGGCTTATGAATGTCCGCGAGATTCCTCCGATCCGGGCCTTGATACTGAACGCTGGTTATCACGAGATGGATGCGCAGCGCTTTACAGATGATGGCTTAGCGACTGTTTTTGTGGCGAATCGTTTGGGTCATTGGTTGTTTGTCTTGCTACTGCTGCAGAATGTATGGATCGCGAACGGGGAAGGATTGTGGTGCTAGGGAACAAATCGCACAAGTAAGATTCAATTTCACAGTTCTATATATCCATAATGGAATATGAGGGATAGGACATATGATCTGTCGCTCGATAGTTTATGGATAAAGCGGGATGGGAAGCATTTATATGTGCTAACAAGATGGCTAGTCCGTCCTTACAGCAAAACGCTCGCCCGTTTGCAGACCAGAAGTGGAAGACGATACTCGGTGACAGCACAGATTCAATAGCGAAAGGAACCTGGAGCACGCAACAGGAAGATCCACCATGGATGAGTGGATTGCGACGATATGGCGCTGCAAAGCTATGCGCAATCATGATGATGTAAGAAAATCTTACGCACTCTCAATCCTACATCTATAATGCCATTCTTTGCCATTCGCGGCTAACAACCCCCCAGTGGAGAGCTCCAGCATCGTCTCGACATTGATCCTAATCTGAAAAACATCTCTGTACTAGGTGTAGACCCCGGCGCAGTACCCACGAATATCGCGCGCCGTAGTCCCTGGTTCATCCGCGTTTTGTTGTTCAACATGGTCCTTCCGCTAATGGCTTCTATTCAAGCGTGGCGTAACCCCGAAGGCAATAATGAGGTGTTCACGGTTGATAAAGCTGCGAGGGATATTCTTACGGCTGCTTTTGACAACAGCCCCGTTTTGGGTGAGCAGCCCAAAGGACTCTATCTAGATGGATCAGAGTGCTCTGAAGTTAGTCCAGAAGCACAGGACCCTAAGAAAAGGGAGATGGTTTGGAAGGATAGTGTCGGGTATACGGAGTTGAAGGAAGGTGAGACGATCCTCGCGCACTGGCAGCAAGAATAACTTCTCTGCGATTGAGATACCCATGCAAGGTGCTGGCTTTGTGTGAACAAATACAACTGTTGAGATGAAGATTCAATCAGACTACGGAAGAGGCTATGGAAGAGACTATAAGAGTTGTTTAATCATACAGTATAGGACCGAAATGAGGTCGCTCAAATGTTGCTAACGGATGTTGATCACCTCGCTCGCCGCTCGGTGTTCTTCTCGCCAATCAACTCATTCATCCCGTCGATCAGCTTATTAACACCTTCCGAGATAGCAACTTGTCTTCCACGTGCAACCGCAAGAGTGCTGGCGATTCGTTAGCGAATAGATATCATACTATGATCTAGTAGATGACTTACTCTTTCAAGTCAGCCATCTCATTGCTCTGAGCTCGAAGTTTTCTCTTTAGACTTCCGACGTCAGCTATAAGCTTGTTCATCTTGTCTTCGAGAGAATGATGCCGTGTAGTCAACTTCGAATCGAGCCCGGTTAGAGCAGTAGTCGTTTCTAACTCGGCATGTTTGCGCTTTTTAATTGGTGTGGCCTCGACAGTATTCGACTTAATAAGCCCAGCATTGATGCGAAAGAAGGCAGCGGAAGCATCAACAGCTTTTTGAATAGCTGCTTTATCGGCAGCGGAAAAGTCTTTGCCTTCCTTGTCTTTGTTGGCAACAAGGATTCGGTTGTATTCTGCAGCGGCAGCAACCACCGCACAAGCAGCTGGCTCAGCTTCAGCTGCTGGTGGAACGCAACCCGGCCCCTTGTTCATGCCCAAACAACGACCACACTGCTGACCTCCATTACCATGCTCTTTATGTGCCATACAACAAAACACCTCGTTTGCTTTGTTCATTCCTCTGCCATACTTATGTGTATCTGTATAAGACCGCAAAGCGCCTAGGCAGTTCGTGCATGCTTTCGGCATTAGGAAGCCTGTAGCATGGACTTTGTCCGATGCGATTTTGCCACTGTTTGGGTTTTCATTCTCGCTACCGAATGGTTTGTGTGTGACAATCGACTCGCCAGCTTTTAGAACGAGTTGTAGCTGTCCTGTTTTTGCGGACTTCGTAGTAGACTTCCTACGCGACGACATGGTTTCGATAAGTAAGATAGCGGTGATCAAACAGTGAAGAGAAAATGAATAGCGGTAATCTCGAGAGATATTTGGTGGGATTTAGAGGCGAAGAGAAACGAGGTGATTCTGTGCTTTGCTTCAGGTAAGTCTGATTCTTCTTAAACTATGGACTTTGGGCAAGACTAGATGGGCTTGCTCTCCTGTACTACATACAGCTAGCTAAATCTCTGGATGGCCTCATTTCGGCCCTATATTGTATGATTGAATAACTCCTGTAGTCTCTTGCGTAGCCTCTTCCGTAGCCTCTTCCGTAGTCTAATTGAATCTTCATCCCAACAATAACTCATGAGATAGTTATGACCTCTGCTTCGGAAGGAAGTTCGCAAATTACTTCAGGCAAGTGTACTTATATTCAAGTGAAATTCTCCCGCGGAAAGGTCTTGGAGACTTACTTGACTGGCTGCATCCATATTGTAGGTTTCGAAACCTGGGCGTGTGGGCAATGAACATATAGGGAAGATGAAATAAAACAAAATGTATATAGAACCTCTCCAAGCAAAAGCTATTTATTGACAACGAACGACACAACAACATGTATGCACTTACTTAACTTACAACTACAGTATTACTCCAAGAATTTCTCAACAACCAACCAAACAGCATTATAACCACCTGCACGCATCCTAAACGACTTAGCTAGTTAACCCAGAAGAAACTAACTGTAAGTATCCAGTGAGTAAGTGAGTAACCTTCCAATTAGATCTATCTAATCAACCACATCGCTCCGAAGTATACAGTAGTTAGTGAAACCCACAGCCACAGAATCAATCAATCAATCGTACGGTCGCCGACCATTGTCTTGCCCTAAGCTTAGCTTCGGGTAAAAACTTTTTGCTAGGTTTGTCATATAAAATATATTCTCGCTGCTCCCTCAATTTCCATCCGCACAAACATCCGATCACTCATCTGTCTTGTGGAAAAGAAATGGCAGACACAACGACCGTCTCACCAGATCCCCCACCCACCTGCGCAAATTGTCATAAAACCGCCGAGTTGCTCCAAAAGCCTCTATCGAAATGTGCAAAGTGTACGACGCGATACTGCTCCACCGAATGCCAGAAGAATGACTGGATCAACAACAACCACAAAGCAAAATGCACACCAAGAAAGTCCCGTAAATCTAACCCCGCTTCTAATCCTACAGCTACATCACGACACAATCCTGGATTTGAGTCGATGAATATACTTCTCGGTCTCGAAAACGACGACTACTTGCACAAAATGCCAGAGAAAGATGTCTACAGCCAACTAATCGATTGTTTCCGCCTGCGAGCCGAGGACGAAGTGAATTTTGCCGGGAACATCCAGGGAATCTATGACGGCGACGATCCGCGGCCATTGTTCAAGGAATTTCTAGATTTTGCCGAGTCGAGAGAGAAAATCTTGCCTCGGTGGTGGAACAACGAGAAGAGGGCTTTGTGTGAGAAGATGGCGGTCGAGGATAATTGGTACAATATCAATTCGGTGGTGGAAAAGAGTGATATTATGGAGCATTACAAGGACAATACGATGCCGATGAAGTTGAGAATTTTGGCGGAGAAGATTTATGGGGAGGGGTTCATGTGAATATGGACTACAGGAGTACTTCGCTTAGATCGGTGCTATCAATGGAAAGGCAACTGAAAAGGGCATGACAATGGCCGGCGACGAGTTCTCCACTACTTCCAACAGATTTATTTCATGATTGTATTATATTGCATTGGATTGCATTGGATTGGATTGCTATGATGATCATGTATGTGCGTTGGCGTTGAAGAATGAAATAAAATATATTAGCACAACACCAGCACAAACAACAAAACTTAACTAACGCCCATAAGTTAAACATCACACCTAACCTCCTTTTCTCCCCTTATATATTCTCAATTCAAAAAGGGCGGTTAATATGTATGCATATATAATACGTATATATTAATAAATATGTATATTTAGATATATATACACACACACCTAACTTTCATCACCGCTCTCTCTCTCTCTTCCCTATCCGATTCCATTTCCCTCCCCCCAAAAACCAGTACCCAACTAACTAACCCACTATCCAGTAACCTATTCCCAATCCAATCCTGATCCCTATCCTATCTACCCAAACACCATAACAATGCATATTTCTTCCCCTTTTTCTTCTGCTCTTCTGTTTTCTCATTCCACCACGCAAATTAGACGAAACGAAACCAAATCAGCATACATACATACTCAACTAGACTTCTGAATCTCAACTCAAGAGAAATCGAATCCAAGTCCAAGTCCACGTCCACAAAGCGCAGCATAGAGAGAAAGAGGGAAAAAGGCAGGACTTTCTAACCACCCACCAACCAACCATCCATCCATCCAATTCTTCCTCCCAAAATCCAGATATGCCATCAACCAAGAGAAAAAGGATAGCCCATCCAACCCGGGAAAACAGGCCCATCCATCATATACATATGTCCATTTCGATTATAGAGAGCCAAGGGAAGAAGCGCTTTCACCTCACTTCATTCCTTCCCTCCTAATCCCGTTTCCGTTTAGCACCCTTCCCTACCTATCTACCCCAACCTACCCTACCCTACATACCCGTCCCATAATGCCATATATCTGCCAGACCATGCACGCACGCTTTTACTCAAGTTTTCTTTATTCAAGTGAAAATCCCAACACCGCAGAAGTACAACTCCCCCAAAACTCCAATAAAAAAAAGTGAATTCAACCCCCACCCCAATCCCCAGGTCGCACACTCATCCACTTGCGAGCCAGCTGTCAAGGGGGAAAATATATGTAAATGCCAATCAAAATCCGAATCAAGACTCCATTTCAAACAAGCCCGAATCCAATTCAAACATCTTCTCATTACCCAAAGAAGCCAAATCCGGCAACAAGCCACCATCCGTACTGCGTTTATACGAGATGCGTTTCGGTTTAAGTTGAAACTCCGTATTCGTATCTATTATCCTTCTGGTTTCAACATGGCTATTAACATGGCTATTCTCATTCGCAAGAACATCCGCCAGGGGCGTCATGCCCGAGAAGCGATCGTGCGTGATCTCGACTGGATTGCCGAGTTCAACTCGTGGTGTGGTGTTGCTGAGGACTTGTTCTAGTATACCTCGGTCGCTTAATGCGGTAGTTGGTCGCATGCTAAGATCGTTGAGGAGTTCTACAGGGTCATATCCGTCCCTACCCATTGCGATGTTGCGGTTCCTCTCGAGGAACATGGCTAATCTGCCGATTTCTGTATTCCATTTCTCGCTAAGAACTCTCACCACTTCGTCAACGTCTTGTGAGGTTAATTCCTGCTTGACGGGTTTCTCGACACCGACGCCAAAACTTTTCAACGTTCGCTTGACCGAACTTTTGACATGACTGTTTTCACGATGGGAGCTAGTGGTACGTCGGGTATCTCTCATGCTAGCACTCATCCTTTTTATGGCCATATCTTGATCGTCGTGCATGTAAGGTACCTCAAGAATGGTGGTATTCTTCGCAATGGAATTTACAAGAATAGTAAACCCTTGAAGGTTTATGTCGTTATGTTCGCAGAAAATATGCGTAAGTCCTCTGTTTGCTTCCAGAACAGAGGAAAGAGTATTCGCCCCTTCTAGACCAAGCTTTTGATACTCGATGCGCAAAGATTTGAGCGTATTGTTGTATTTAAGGCCTGTCAGAGCCTGATTGAGACCAATACCAAACCGTGTTACCTCAAGGTGGGCCTGCTCTCCGGATATGTCAAGATCTTGTAGTGTTGTATTTTCAGCAAAGACCTTTTGCAGGGCCTCACAAGTTTCAGGACTCGCATCATACGGCAACGAGGCTTTGGAAATGTCCAGCACTTGAATAGTGGTATTGGTACGCAGCGCCTCCAGAAGTTGCTTGAAGTGCTCTTCCTTTGTGAACTCTATCATTCGAACAACAAGTTTAGCAGGGGTGTAATTCTCTTTGATAGCTTTGACAAAGTCACTGATTCCTTTCTCAAGTCTGTTAGCACTGACATGAAGCTCCAAGTCACGAGCTTCGCCAGAAATTCGAGTCATGGCTCTCATCAAAAGAGCAACATGCGACCCAGTCAGGTTGCATTGGTCCATTTGCAGAGTGCGAAGTCCAGCGGACATATCACTTGAAAGGTAAGCCGCTATGGTGTCGAGTGTTGCATCGTTGACCTTGTTTGTTAGTTGATATTTATGATTTCAGGGGCATATACTCACAGGAATGCCGTTCAGAATCAACTCTTCCAGTTTCCAAGAGATCATGACCTCAGGCACAAATAGTGGCTGTTCGCCCGAAGTGCGAGTAATCCTCGATAAATCGAGTCTCCGAACCTTTGAAAACCGGCTCATGGACACTTGAAATCTTTCCAGTAAAATCCTCCCAGGATTGTCGGATATGTTGATGCACTCAAGTGTCTGATTTTGACGTTCCAAATGAGTCAGAAGTTGCATTATTCCTCGATCAGTAAGGCCACAACGTGAGCACTCGATTGCTCTTATCTGCGCTTTGGGGTTGTTCAGCGCTGGGATAATGTGGTCAAGATCTGTTTCCCCAAGTTCAATACCATTGAGCACAATCCAAGTAACATCCGTCAGCTGGCCTTGACATAAGGGCATTAGTGCACTGGTGATTTCGCAACCTGGGTCTTTTTCGAGCACACCGCCTTCTTCGTCAAAAGTGTCTTTGGGTCTCCTTTGAGGAAGAGTGTAGCTGAAGTCCAGTCTCCGTAGCCGCTGTGATTTTAAAGCAATAGCTTGAACCTCTTGATAGAGTAAAGACCCTTTCTGGGGTTCCATGCTAAAGTAAGTGTCAATCGATATACCCGTGCGAGTACTCCACGCGATATGATCTAGCCCGTAGGTATCTACAACGCCGTGCAAACAGTGAAGATCAATGTCTTTGAAGGAAATCGAATGGAATGATTCATTATAACGTAAAGAGCGGAGAATTGCAAGAAGTTCGTAAATCGTATATGTTGCTGTTGAGGCTGGGCGGTACAAGCGAAATTCAGGGGCGTCTTCAACATCCCAATCCACGGCGTACTGAATATTTACAGGATTGCACTGGATGAGTTAGTCGATATCATGCCATGAGCGCATTGAGCCTTACGTTGTAAGCCATGCAATAAGCGACAAGAGTTCTATCAAAGCAGCCGAACTCCTCTTCCTCGTGGACCATAGGAATGTCGCTCGATTCCAGGAGACGCCGGGGTCCATTGAATGTAAAATTATAGTCTAGCCACTGAGGCTTGAGATACTGAATTGCTTGAAAAATTATGACTGCGATATCGTGAGTAGCAGAGGCCGCTAAGTCAAGAAGGGTAGACTGCTGGAGTGGTGCTCTAGAATCAGGGTCAGCACTGGCACTTGTTCCTGATGTACGAGTCGCAGTTCATGACATCTTAAAGGAGTCCAACAACGGATGTCCCTCTGGGCCGTAACTGCTATGTAGCAAAATATTGCCACATTTGATTCCTTGTAACCAACTTTTTAACTACAATACCCGGCTCGGGCATCCCAGACACAAGCCCATGGATATGTAGTAATATTTTGTTGTTCACTTGGGATAGGAAGTCGTAGCGCAAGACTGGATGAACATTGGACTCACCTGAACGCAAGCTCAAATCTATCATCAGAATACTGCACACTCATTGCAACCAAGGAAACAAGCCCGTAAGCATTTCGGCTCGACTTCGGTGGAAACAGGGTTGTTGAGGGTTGGCTGAAGTCAGGTAGCGGTATTAAATGCAGCCGATTTATGCCAATTACCATATAAAACACCAAATTCCCAAGTTTCTGGAGATCATCTGACGAAGAGCGTGAGCTCTTCGCTACCGGAACTCTCTTGACGACCCTGAATACCTGGAAATGGTTCGCATCATAGTCATCCACCATTTCAAGCGCCTGGACTAGATATCGGACCACTCTCTCAGGATACGGCTCTTGCATCATGAGCCTAGCCTTTTGTGCAGCAGCTCGGATTGAAGTAGACCAGAGGTCGGCCTCTTTTGGGTCATGTAGCATGAGCTGTATAGATCCAACGCCATGGTACTCTTCGTCCAAATACACCACCTCAGTTGTGAAAAAAGGTCGCCCGTCCTCCATCTTATACACCGTCACAATTTGCCCTAGCGGAATGCGGGTTTCGCCTTCGGTCGATGTATGCGAAGCTTGAGACTGTACTTCTTGTAGCGATCCTATAGACGCAGTAGATGATTGGCGGTGAGTTTGGCGTATATTCGCAGGTTGGATTTGAGGGAACGCATCAATAGCGCGGGACATGCTCTTGAACCGTATTAAATGCGTATCGGTCAACACCAGATATTCTTTCTTCTTCCTAAACATCCCACTCGTCGTCTGCACTTCTCCATGGTGGAGCATCGATGGACTATTGCCAGCATATTGTATTGTCGGGTCCAGGTATTGGAACTCCTCTATAGGAGACTCTGGCGTCGTACCAATAACCTCCTTTTCCTCCTCCAAATCAGTCATAGACCTCCTCCCCAGAGACCCGAACAGTGAACTTGGTCGACCTTTCTGAAGTGTTCGGGGTCGTAGTTTCGGCGAACCGAGTGTATCGTTCTTCACAGGACTACCCATTGCCGGTCCTATTCCTGTACCATTCTCAACCTCTGTATGTATTGTTGGAGCTAAACTTCCGAAGAGCGACCCCCTCTTTCCCGACTTTTTCTTGTCCTTGTGCTCTTTGTCTTCTTTGCCATGATGATGGCCAACATCCGTGTTTATTTGTGTGAGGTTCGAAAGTGAAGCTCGCGAAAGGAGACTTAAGCTCTTGCGTCGCGATTTTTCGGCGTGAGGCGCCATCGCATAATTCGAAGACGACTAGCAACCAAAACCTCCTGCGAAACTGCCTCTGCGAAGCCAAATCTGAATACTTGGACACCTCGCGAACACTCATGCGGCAGAGGTACAGCTTTTAATGGTGTTGTGTTGTGGTTGGAAGTTTCGCCGGATCGAGGTTCAATTGCTGCAAATGGGTACGGCAGATATGCTATGCTAGCCAAGCATTCGATGCAGGGCCGGAAACGGGAATTGCGACGACCAAATGGTTGGTGTCGACAGGAAAAATGAAGGTGAAGAGAATGAGAATGTATTCAGTAAGAAGATAAATGATTGTTTGCAGAGAATGAAAAGGTGTAAAAATCAGAGATTGGGCATTTTGGTAATGGATCGACTTTTGATAAGAGTACTCGCGAGTACTCGTAGCCAACGAACGATGTACGAAGAAAGTATGTACTGTATGTACTGTACGGGTAGGTTACTGGTATTTTGGTTTTAGTGGGGAGAAAGGCAAGTGCAGAACGAAGTGAATTGTGAAATTGTGGATGCGGTGCGGTGCGGTGCGGTGCAATGTGATGGATGGGACGAATGCGCTCAGAATAACATCAATTCGTGCGTCGATCCAAGAAAGAGGCGTGGGAGGGTGGTTCAATTGCACAATGCATGCATGCGTGCATCAATGTCTCTTTCTTGGTGTGTCTCGTCTCTCCTCGTCGTGTCTGGCTGTCTCTGTTTTTGTTCTCTCCCCAAATGAAGACGAGGGAGATGTCATGTCATATTCTTGTTGATCTTGGGGGAGTACGGGATCCAGAGAACCAGATGGACCGAAGAGACAGTTTCTGCTTGGCCAGCCCGAGTCGTCTGGTTGCTGGGTAGGTGTAGGCGGAGGTGGAGTTGTGCGTGTGGACGGAGACGGAGACGGAGGTAGCACTACTGGTAGATGATGTACTGCATGCGGAGGAGCCATGAGCAGAACGATGGAGCCCTGTGCGGCATTCTGGAATTCTGGAATTCCAGAATATCTCTTGGGATATTCATACTATGTACGATGTAAGATTGCAAAGCAACCTCTCATTGCCTCTGCCCTGCCTCTGCCCTGCCTCTGCTTGCTTGTGTTATGACAATCGTGACGCGAGCATCTTGGGATAGAGCTCTCCAACCCATTTGATTGGCGACAAGTTTGTGTTTATCTCGACTACTGCTGCACAGTGCCAGGAATTATCAATTATCCATGCAAAGAGGCGTCAGCATAAACTGGGTCATACGGCACTTGCTCCAAGAACCTCCAAGATCAATTCATTGTTGACGCTTCCCCGAGATACGAGGTATTCAAAGCTATTCTGGCTGTTCTGGCTGTTCTGGCCAACAATCCGCGAATCCTGGATTCCTCGCATCCTTCACCACCATTGATTCGTGTCAGCCAGAGAAGAGGATCGAAGATGGCCTTCTCCTCTCCTCGCACCCGCCAGGAACCTCATTTCGATTGTGCAGAGCAGGAGACGAAGCTTGTCAGCTTGTCAGGTTGTGTCTTAGTTCTTTTTACGGTTCTACTGCGGATGCAGTATGGTTTCTAGGTACGCACCCGGTGCACTTTGTACCTTGCTGTAGTGTCAGGAACAGAGCCCGACGATCATGATTTCGTCCCATCTTTCCAAAACATCTATAATTTTACACACGGATGGGTTTGCCCAGCCCGTGGCCCCAGTGCATCATCAGATATGCATTACATTACGACTGTGTGGCTTATGTCCAAGCCTTTTCCCGGCTCATCGAAACCTCTCAAACATCGGAGAATATTTAAGAGAGATTGGGTTTTCAGCCTTGTCCCTCACGGAGTACTTAATTTATCGTCTTGACCAGCGTTGGAGATTTCAAGGGGTCCAACGACTGCAGAACCCTTGACGGCATATCCGCCTCCTTGTCCTTCAATCCACACTTCATATTTATACTCATCGTTTTTCTTCTTCCCCACACATACTTTTAACTCTTCATTTACATATAACGGGGCTAGATTCCTATAGTCAAATTGCTTTATTACTTCTCCTTTTCGCAGTTGTGATCTTAAAACGCTGAGCATAAGCACCAGCGACAGCGGTCCGTGGACGAGCAAGTTCCTATATCCTTCGATCTCTCGACAGTATTGAGGATCAAGATGTATTAAGTGAGCGTTGAAGGTAAGCGCGGAAAATCGGAACAACAGGCATCGAGTAGGTATAATTCTCACAGAGAAATCCGGCGTGCGCGTAGCTTTAGGAAGGGATTAGTGAAAGAACGACTGTCGGAACTTGACAGAATTCATATCTTACGCCTTATAACCTTCGAAGGTCTCATGCGATCCTTCTCTGTAGTAGCTTTGTCCTTTTCGCGCATAAAGACGATGTTTCTCGACTCGACAAGAGCTGCTTGCCCAACATAATCAACATCATCGGTAATATAACGAGACAGTAGCTGTTGATCAATCGCAAGATCGTCGGAATCGTCCAGGGGAGTGCTGTTGCCGCCGTCGACTGGACCTATTCGGCGCTCGATATTCACGAAAACACTTTCATCGCCTGCAGCCCCCTTGACTGTAACATCCACAATCCGTTCTATACAAACCGCGCGCGTGTTGTTCAGAAGAAGCTGGTGGTTCTCCAAATTATTGAAAGTAACGGATCCGCCAGCCCACATCCGGCGCACGAACGGAGTTCCTGGAGAATGTAAACAATCTGTGCCATCTGGAAGCAATTCGCTGCTGGGAATTTGAGGATTAAGATAGACTAGATGATGGGATTGTGGAAGTCTGCTTGGATCATTGCCCGCTTGTGCATACGGAGGTGGTATCTTCGTTGATGAGAAATTAGCAGGGTAGCATGTGGCTGGAATGAAATCAGCCAGTGATATATTCAAAAGATGGGAAGGAATTGGTGAAAGATAATCATAAATGATGTTAGGAGGTCGTGTCGTGAGTTTGTCAAAGAGTTCAGATTGTAAGGACGATCCCACATTCTGCTTTGAAGAAGAGAACGAGCGCTTGAGATTACGAGATAAACATCGTCGAGTATAAAAGAGTGGCGAAGACCTCATATCAAGTCTAATAACATAGGTCTATGAGGTGTACCCAAGTATCATAATCTCGTCATCGTTGTCTAGATGTGTAGGTGTATTGGAAAAATTCCAAAGCTCTAGACACGACAAATCCGGAAAATCCTAAATGCTAAGCATTAAGGCTGCCCTGCTATCTCTTATCGATAAGCCTTCCGATAACGGCAGTTATTTCCTTCACTTTCCAATGTCCTCCAATTTCCAGTTTCCCTTTATGATCGGCCAGTAAGTTTATCCTCCCAACTCCCAAGCCAACGCCAGCTTTGTGTATATTTATCAAGATTTCCTAATGCCCCAGCAACTTTTCCTTCCGGATCATTCAGCTTACTGCCCTCAAATTCGACGAAAAATATGTACTGAAAAGGAACGATCTTGGTCGGACGACTATTGATACTTGTCAGATTAAGCTTATAACTCTTGAAGCAGTCCAATACGGCTGCGAGAGCTCCCGGTGTGCGATGATCAATCGTAAAGGAGACCATTGACTTGGAAGGGCTGTTTGAGTTGGTCGCAGAGGCATCGACGCCTTTACGCAGAATGAAGAATCTTGTCGTGTTGTCTTCACGATCCTCGATACCTTGAGCAAGAATATCCAGCCCATGTATATCTGCTGCCAATTGACTCGCGATCGCTGCGCTCGTCCCGCTCTTATCCGCCTTCACAATCTCGGCCGCCTTGCTTGTGGAACTAACGTCGAGTCTCTCGATGCCCTTTAGGTACGTGCCAAGGAATGCTTCGCATTGTCCATATGCTTGCGGGTGGGTGTATAACCGCTGGACATGTCTTAAGCTAGATAACGGTTTCGTCTTCGGCTTGACCGGGGATGGTGTTGCTGTAGTTGGAGTACAAGTGCCAGACCTTTCTGGGGAGTCTGCCTTAGAAAAGTGACCAAGAAGGCAATGACTGACATCCAAATATGCTTCGCCGCATATTGTGAGATCTTTGTAGAGAGAATGGCGATCTGCGAGAAGTTCGAGGGTGAAGATCACGGCTCCATTTGTAGAGTTTTCGAAAGGAACAACACCTAAAGCTGCCTTGCCAGATTGAACCGCATCAAAGACATCTGTAGATTGTCAGTCTCATTTTGAATAAAAGTTCGAAGGGCTAATACTTGGAATGCCAATAGCTGGTTGATACTCATATTTCTCTTGATCGAAACATCCAAGGGCAGCCTGGGCGTGATAATCATCGGTTAGTTCTATTGGTACCGCATGTGGCTCGTAATGCTGGCAAAAGAAAGGCGGTGGGCATTTGATTAAACGAAGGTCAAATACCTGATGAGTGTAAGAAGAAATGGGCCCAAGAAAGGAGATAGCAGATCTGCTAGTGGAGGAGGAAGGTTCAGATTGCATGGTTATTGAATGATGTGCAATCCCTTTCTTTTAGGTTGGTTTGTTCGGCGTGCCGGTGGACAGTTGAGTAGGAATTCAGATGTGTTTGAAGATCTGTGTTCACTTCATCTTCGGAAGCGTTCGCGTACTACTCAGCAGATCATCTTGTTGCGAGGAAAACCTGATGTACTTGTAAGAAATTTCAACATTATTTTTGGGCAGCCATAGCTAGCTAACCCCGCTACAGTGCACTCGAACCCCACTTGATCACAATTCATAGAGGAAGTTATATGATATCTATTGCTATCGTAAGAGCGCTTGAAGGAGTAAACCCACGGTCTCCGCGGACTTGAAATTTGCTACCGTCATCTCACGTATACATCCTAGAGGCGCCGAGGAAAGTTGGACTTAAGTAATTCTTGAATCGGCAAATAGTATCAAGGTATCACGCAATATGGGACATGCTGCGAAAAGCTCTCTGAAAAATTGAATTCCCGTATCTGACCTCTCGAAAGTAGATCTCAAGACACTGAACTTCTCAGGTTTTAAAAAATTCTCCCAGCAAGCAGATCTTCCATACGCAATCTTCCCTCATTCGAACACGAGAAATATCAGGCACCACCTTATATTTCAAAGGTTTCAAATTGTCTAAAAAGAGTCAGAAGTGCTTCCCGGATCTGGAGGAGAGTCTCGTACCTGAGATATTGATTCTCCAACTCAAGAAGCCGTCATAACGGACCGGAGAGGACTTGGTCGGACATTACCTCTCGGACCAGAGCCAGACAACGCTGGCTGCGCTGGGCTCTGTTGCACGCCGCGGGGGCGGATTGGCAGATTGTGACTAGACGGATCGACTGGAGCTGGCTCCTCGCTCAATGCGAGGGCTTCAAACTGTCAATCTAGAGGTCGTTAGCAGAGTTTACAAGAGTATCTTCGGTTGTCACAAACCGTCATAGTAGTCATCATCGTCATCAACTTCGGCCAACTGTTCAAAGTTAACCTTGTAGCGTAGGATGCCACCAATACCACCAAATCCCTTGACAAACTGGTTGCCCTCACTGGATCTGTCTGAGACGAACTCCAGAGTAGCACCGAAATCTTTGTATTTTTCCGCAATCCATTCAAGGAACGAATCTTGAGATACAACTTCCATCTCCTGGCCTGTTTCTTTGTCCATGAATTGATCTCTGTTCGCGAGCTCGGCTTGCTTCGTGGTGTGAATGATGATCTGGCTGCCGTTGCTATCCTTGAGAACCCAACGAGTGATCTCGAGATTCTCAAACACAATCAAGGTTTCGACAGCGCCAAGTTCCAATGCTTTCAATGTATCCTCAACACCATAGCACACACGGCCGGTGTCTTGACTGATTTCATCGAAGTACTTTCCGATCAGCTTCTTTTCCTGGATGAATTTGACATTGCTCAAAGTCTCCGCCGAAAGCTCAATGGCCTGATTGAATCCGTTCTCTCCACCATAAGATACATCAACAACTTTTATGACTTTTGACTGCAAACGGTTGTCGAAGAGGTCGGATTGATTGAGATCGTTCTTGAAATCGGCGGAACCAGCCAAAATAATACCAGCTACATTGACTTTGTCTGCGGTGATGAAATTCTGAACAGCCAGCTCGGCAACCTTACGGACGTAGTTGTGGCGCTTTTCCTCACGAAGACGTGCAAAACGCAATGCAGATTGACCACCACGACCGTGCTTCTTGGGTAAATCGACCGAGAACTTATGGATAACATCTCTCGTATTACCACTAAGGGTACCGAAGAGAGCTCCATTTCCATCCATAATAATGAATCCAAATTTCTGGTCTGATTCCAACAATTCGGCGAGAGCCTCGGTGTGAAATTTGTTGTCGCAAAGGTAGAGCGAGGTGTTGATGGGCTTGAAGGGTTCGAAATCGATGTTGACCTTTCTCTCTTTGCCTTCGGATGTTAAGATTTCACCACAGTACACAACCAATCCATTCGGGGGGACTTTATTGTACAACTTGAGTCTCTGTTGAGTAGAAGTGATGGCGGAGAGAACGGATTGACGATTTACACGCGACTTGATGTTTGATGCGGTACCCTGGAAAATTACAATCAATATGTTGAGGAAGGCAACCATCCGAGAATTTTGACACATACGTATTCTTCTGCCAACATCTTCGCCGCACGAGAAACTTGATCCTTTGGCGCTGAACATGACCGTTAGACATTGTTCCCATAGACGAAAACAGAAGAAAGAGGCGTACGAATAATGAGCGAAATCATGGATGTTCCATTTCCGCGCGCCGCTTCGAGACGCTTGATCAATTTTTTCACCTTCCAGATCTCGATATTCTTCTCCGCCTCATTTGCTTGGGCGTCACTCATTTTGGCGGATGAATGAGACTTGAAGTCTTAGACACCTCGCACCTCTTGATAACCTCTGACTGGATGCAGCAGCTCCCAATCGATTCCGCAGCGCAGAAAGTATTAAGAAGATCTTTTGTTGTGTGCGGCAGGCGGGTGAAAAGTGTTCTTTCGTCTGTATGTGTGACGTGGGAAACGCTTAGGGTAGAGTGGGCTGAGGTGGCTCGGGTGCGTGGGAGAAAATTACGAAATGGACCGTGCTTAGGCGAGCGAGGGGAAACGGAACGTCACATTTTATGTGGAGAAAATTCAAACGACTTTAAGATACAAGCGTGACAAGTTCATAGAGACAGCTGGACCACTCTTCTACGGGACTCGGCTCACAACCATTGTCAAGTTACATCTAAATGCGCCAGCTGAGAATATCATCATCATACACCTGCGGAGACCCTGTCATCCTTGAGTCATGGATGATTCGACCTGCCCCGCTGGAGATGTAACTCTTCTTTTCGTGCATTCATCGCTCCCCTCCGCAGCAGCTTCTGCCTTCTTCTGCGCACAAGAAGTGCAGTCCTTGGTCGGACTGTCTGTTTTAAGCTCCCCTTCATATTTGGGGCAAGTCTCTACCGTACCACCTGTGTTGCTAGTGCACTTTGCTGGTGTGCCTGAGCTGTAGTGCAAGCAAGCGAAGTATTCGACGTGGTAATGGCACATTTCAGCTACCAATGCTCTGGGTGTCTTGTATCTTTAAGCCTCTCCTGTCTGTTCCTTCAATTGTCGGTGGATTAAGTCTGTGGTGCTGGGATAGTGTATGTTCGAGGCGGTCGTCGTTCGTGTGTGTGATGGAGATTTCGATATTCTGATGAAGTTACTGGTAGCGAGTTCAATATTGCTGATATTGATTTCCGGATCCTAGGTGCTGCCCCTATATACTTCTCCACTTCTCTCCCCACTTTCTTTTCGTCCTTAACTTCCTCGACCTTTCACATCGCTGAATCTTCGCTGTGGGCTTCAAATCACCCCGGGTTGTCCTGGTCTCGGGGATTGGGCCGTTTCAACACCTTCAAATAGAACATGAAACCATCTATGACGTTACAGCGTTTGAACCACTCCGGAGGCCTCATCTCAGTTATCCCTTCGGTACCATAAATAGCGTCACCCCGACCTCTTTAGTGGCCAATTCTTGTGCTACGCTCTCCAGTTAAACGCCCCGCGGCTACAGGAGAAGTTCTCTCCCCAACACCATACTTTTGTGGTTGCCTCATTTGTGATGCCCTCCATGTTACTAGCTCTATGTGCTAGAACATCGGTAAAGGTGTATGGGCTATGTTTATTATCGGTAACTCTTACTACCATTGTCCTTACAGATTTGTATTCTGCCACAGCTTAGTGTTGATCAACATTCAACCACTCACGTATTCACGACAATCAAAGGTCTTTAGTGGCAGAGCTGCAGATATTCCGATGTATTTTACTATTTACGAGAGTTGTCGAGATGACTCAACTGAGATTTGTATGAGCAAAAGGCCTAGCCGGACCCTTAACTCCATAGTTGGGGCATTTTACCACGCCTCATAGCCAGTAATATATGGTGTTGCGAAACGAATATGGAGAGATGGGGGATGGCTGTTGTGATACCGACCGACTAACATATCTGCCATCAATTGCGAGTTGGTTGTTGATATGAAGTGTATCAAAAGCAAAAACTAGCATCAATCTCATTGAATCACTCTCATCGTCAGCAGCTGCAACACACACGGGATGCCTCTTCTCCGCCTAGTAGTTACCTTTATCTTCGCAGAAACATAACACTCCACATGCACAGTTTGGAAGCTTACTATCAAACATGTCAATTATGTGTCGTGTAGCTCCTTCACTATCTCCACATTAGAAGCCCTTTCAAGCTTTTCGGGTGGAGTAGTTCGTAGCCATCATTCAAAGACACAGGTTCGAGAAACTACACTTAAAGTGTTCGTACAGTCAAGGTTCACTGTAGGTTTCCGTCTTCATAACAAAAAAGTCTTCAACGGGCATACAAGGCGTAGCCTAGGTTTCAGGAACATGTTGCAACATTGCTTGCGTTCCGCCTTACTAGAACCCATCATATCTATAACGACCTCTCCCATGGTACTTAATCTACACAGAAATACAAGCGGATAAGGCTGCAACCTAGGTACGTACCTGAATTCAAGTAAGCAAATAATGCTTGATACTTGTATGTAGCTTATTGTCAGCGAACCGAACCACACTCAACAATATAGCGGCTGCCTAAATGCCCCGCATGTTCTATCAACGCTGACGACGATAACATGTCAGCCGGCGGAACTTTTGATAAATACTTGGCTGATTGGTGCGAACCGGGAGCTTCTTTCTTCCGTTCTTATATAAATGGTTAAACAAAAGTCTACGGTTTTCTTGAGAGCTAGAAAATATCTTTTTTAAGCTTGGTATACGAGATATTATTTTTGTTTTGTTTGATTGTATATGTGAAAAATTGAGAAGAGTTGAGGTGTATTGAGCTATCTGCTCAGCCTACGCTACATAATCGGTGTCTTCGTCGTGTGAGAGAATAACAGCCTTTTACTTCAGTCCAGCCCAGTCTTGTAAGTGAGGTGCAAGGAACTCATCAAGATGGATCAAGATCGATGGTGAGTGAATCCTTCACCTAACACTCAACCCAGCACCCCAAGTCCACAACCTCAAATCACAAATGCATCATATAATATACTTGCTTAAATGGACAATCACTTACTCTGCGCTATAGTCCCGTCTATGCCGTATGTTTAAACCTCTCCTCCTCTCCCTCTGCTTCAAACAATTCCCATTCCCCTCTATTCAACTCGCACAAACCTCTTCCAATTAAACGCAACTAAAGGGAAAACAAACAACAGTCCTTCTTCGGCGCAATGGGTTGCGGCTTCGCTATCGTATTCGCTAATATTGGCGCTGCGTATGGTATGTCGAAGGCTGGTGTGGGTCTTGCGGCTGTGAGTGTATTGAAGCCGGACAATATGATTAGGAGTGAGTTCTTCTCTTTCACTCTCCTTTGCATCACCTCCTCTCTCCCTTCTCCCCCCACCCACACGTCTCTCATACTCCTCACCCCTCTTATTCTCCATCCCACTATCTCTCCCTCTCCTCCTCCTACCCTCCCTTCCCCCCTCTCACCTACCCGCCATGCTCACCCTCCTAGACCTCCTCCCCATAATCCTCTCCTCCGTGCTCTCCATCTTCGGCCTCATAATCAGCATCCTGATCGCCTCGGCGCTATCCGAGAAGTCCGCCCTCCACACCAACTTCCTGTACCTCGGCGCCGGCATCGCCGTCGGGCTTAGCTGTCTCGCGAGCGGCTTCTCCATCGGCATCGTAGGTGACGCGGGGGTCAGAGGCGCCGCCATGCAGCCGAAAATGTTTGTCGGGATGGCGCTTGTGTTGATTTTTGCGGAGGTTTTGGGTGAGTGTGTGCGGGCTTTGTTTGTCTGTCTGTTTGTTTATGAAAGAGTTGGAGGAATAAAGGGGGTTAGAGGGTGGAGGAGAGAGGTGAAGAAGAGAGAACGAGGAAGGAAAGGAAATACAAGAAGAAAAATAGATTTGCTAATTCATGATATACAGGTTTATACGGATTAATAGTCTCACTATTAATGATCACGCAGGCGACAAACGGCGTCACCATTTGTACCTAGAGATAGTAGTTATGTAGTCAGAGCCGTTTTCGTTTCTTATCCAGAAAACAAAAAACAAAATCGATATCGACTTCCGGGATTTCCATCCATCCGCTCGAGCTAGGGATGAGATGTTTCTGCTTCATAGTTCCGCGTCTGCTGTTTATACGGATCTAGATTTGGGCAGAGCAAGTAAGAAATATATATGTATTATGAGAACGAAGGTCATGTTACAGTTACACATAGACGAGTGTATATTGCAAAAGACACGGGGGGGAGTGGGGATGGGAGATAATATAATTAATTGCAGTTAGTTGGTTTTATATAGATAGTTTGACGCATATTACTTACTATCCATCCATCCATCTATCCATTCATCCATTCCTTCAGACCAGCACCTACACCTACATCTCCACCCATCCCAAGACCCAACTTACCATACACCATCCCAACCAACACTCACTCACTCCCTCCCTCCCTCCCTCCCTCCCTCCATCACCAACAAACCAACCATTCATCCCCTTTCCAACCCAACCCAACCCAACCCAACCTAATCCACCCTCTAAAAAAAAACAAAAACCCAATCTCCAAAGCACTTACACACGCACGCACACAGTCAGTCAGTCAGTCAGTCAATCCATCCATCCATTTCACAGTAGAAAAGAAAAGAAAAGAAAAGCCCGGTTTTTGCTCGCTCGTAAATTCTTATACCAACCAAGTAAGCAACCAAGCAAGTTACCGCCACTACTGATTGATTTGATGCTTCTTCTTTATGACTCGTGAGATGAGATGAGACGAGACGAATTGAGAGGTTCCTGGATCTAAGAAGAAAAAGAGAGAGAGAGAGAGGTGCTTTTAGAAATATAAAGATATATGTATATATATATATATACCAAAGAGCTTGAGCGAGAGTTGTGGGTAAGAACAATACTTCCCTCATATAGACTGCCAATATTCATCACATCACATCGCATCACATCACACATCCAATACAAAGCGCAATTGTAAACATCATATTTGATGTATATGATCATATTCATTCGTAATCCTCATAGCTTTATCCACCTTATATTTGTACATTCATCAATACCTTTTCTTTTTTCCATTTCCTCCTTTCCCCTTTTCCGCATCCTCAATATACATTCAACTTCCCTCATCACCATTCATTTGTGCCGCCAACGTTCCAATAATGAGATCAACCAGTGATATCACAACTACACACATCCTGATGGTGTCTCTCTCTCATCTACCCCTGCGTCTATGTTAAAAGTCACCCTCCCCCGAATTATCCCTAAATCCATAGGAAGCTCTGGGTGGGTATCGTAATTCGTTACGACATCAAAAAGAAAAAAGTGTGGAGGAAAAAAAAAGTATGTACAAGAAAATAAATAAAATGTCCCGAAGAAAAAGAACTCCAAGCGAATGCAATGACCAGCGCTTGCAATGCAGCAAAGAGGCCCAAGAAAACAGGACAAAAGTATGAGTCTTAACACAAGTGATGTGAACAGCAAAATATTCCATTAGCAACCAATCTATGTGATCGGGTTCAAGAATGGGCTGAAAAGCAATTCATCAGCACTTGGACGTTTGGTATGTTCGACTTCAAAAGTCGATGCCAAGAAGGTTCTGGCGTCGTGGCTAGCATCATCCGGTACAGTAGGACTAATCTTTGCACCACCAATTTTGAAGATTGCTTGAAGTTGAGAGCAATCTGGGAAAGGATGAGTACCGGTCATCATCTCAATAACAAGACAGCCAAGTGACCAGATATCTGCTTTGCGTGTGTAAGAAGTTTGTTTAACAACTTCGGGTGCCATCCAGAATACGGATCCCTGTAGGGAAGGACGGTTTTTGTTATTACCAGGTCCACTGAGGAGGTTCGAGGCTTCAATCTTTTTAGAGATACCGAAATCGGAAATCTTGATCCCTCCTTTATTGTCGACCAAAATGTTAGCACCTTTGATATCTCTATGAATGATATCGCGGCCGTGTAGATATGCCAGTCCAGTGACAATTTGACGCACGAAACTTCGAATGAGGGGCTCTCGTAATGCTCCATAGGAGTTGAGCATGGTTTGTACTGATCCACCAGGAACGTATTCAAGGAAAATGTTGAGGTGATTGTCGGATGAGCTTGCGCCGAGATACTGCACAATGTTTGGATGTTGGAGATCTCGAAGGAAGCTAATTTCACGCTTGAGCGCGTCGATCATTGATTTCTTTCGAGCATCATTTTGGGTGTTGGCTCCTGGTGAAGGGGTTTCAACTTGCTTGACCGCAAGTAGTTCACCGGTGACGGCATGGAGAGCCAAGTAAACACTTCCAAAAGAACCTTGACCGATAAGTGCACCTTTCATCCATTTACTGTCGTCCCAAGAGTCACCTTGCAGGAAGCTCTCCAGTTCCTCGTCCAGATCTTCTCCATCATTATTCAGAGCCTGAGTTATCTCCTTGAGAGAATCCCCAGCTTCTGTGCTACCATCTTCAAAGTAGCTTTCTCTCACACTGCTTCCATCATCAGCGGTAGTATTGACATTGGTTGTATCTGATCCACTATCAAATGAGACATATGATTTGCGGTTGGGTTCGATTGGGGATTCCTCTTGTACAGGCCCAAGGAATGAAGAGGCTACTGAGTCTCGGAACCGACCGCTATTTGCTCGGGAAATATCCAGGGGTCTGATTTTCGCAAGTTGGCTGTTGCCGTTAAGCCAAGTATCGGCGATAGTTGGCATGGGAGGGGCATCTGCGACGCTCGAGGCAAAGCTCAGATTGCTTGCAACACTCAAACGGCTGTTGACTTTGCTCAAGCGAGTGGATCTTCGCAGAGAGAGTCTTGCAGTACGATCAATCTCTTCACGAGGATGATCAGGGAAGTAGGTTGTTAGATCGGAAGTAATGAGTTCACTCGGTGGTCGTTGTCCGAAGAAATGGCGCAAACCACCCTTCTTGCCTGGTCTGTATCTTGCCGTATCTCTAGAGTCGGCCGGAAGAGGTCTCTCAAGGTCCTTGGCAGCATTATGGACATTACGTTCCCGTTCGGTAATTGACAGGTGAGGTCCATTGGACTGAAATGATGCAGGAGATAAAGGGTGAAGAAGATTATCGTTCCAGCTTTCTCCCAGCATCTTTTGAACTTTTTGTTGACTGCGTTTGTTATCCATCGTCTCGATGGCACGATTATGGGTCATCGTGGCTTCTTCTAGAGCAATGCTGGCTGCTCGTTGCAACTCTTCATCTCCAGGCTCACCTGCATGGATCTTCCGCAGAATAAGCCGGTTTCTTTCAGCTCTCTTTTGGTCTTGGATAATGCGCCATAGTTCCGCTTCAGGCAGTCGGCGACATTGGCTTGGGTCTGGATCTACACCAGCAAGCACCCAGAAGCAATAGTTACGATCATGATCTTCTCGATAGCCGAACTTCCTTAACGTTAATCGCATGACTTCGTCGCATGAGTTGCAGTCAGCGACCTTAACGACTTTTGTTACCCCCTTTGAGGATATAACTCTGATAACACCCTGATTGGCAGGTAGTGAAGCCATCAGTGAACCATCAACGCTGGCGTTGGCTCGAGTGTGACCAGCAGCAAGACGTGCCGTTTGTAGTTGCAAAGAATCAGATGGTGTTGTAGGACGTCTGCCAGTCATAGTCGCTGCGCTGCCTGGCATGTTACCTTGGCCATTGAAGTATCCTTGCGCCTGCTCTCTCTTCACTGTCTCGGGAGGGCTCGTAACATTGTATCGCGGTAGTGGCTGTCGAGCTGGTTGTCGAGCTTCTGGTCTGGTCAATGGTGATGTAGGACGTGAGGGTGGTTTGCTGACATTCTCGGATATAGCTGTAGCTGGGTTGTAGCCATCAAATTGCCTTGAGAATCTCTTGTTCGATGACGACGCAGGCATGGCTCGGTTACCCGAGTTTTGAGGGCGTGGTGAGCCAGAAGAGGAGGGTGTGTGTGCAAAGTTCTCTAGGCCAGCGAAAGAGTCCTAGGACTATTAATCTCATATCAATGTGATTATAATTGACAGTCTGCTTACCCTATTTCTCTTTTTCTGGTTGGCATAGGCTTTTGTTCTAAGCTTCTTGATGCCTAAGAATAGACGGACACGATCTCCGATTTTCTCAATTCCCATCTCTTGGAGAACGGCCTTGTCCATTTCCAGCAGGTTCTCGCCATTGATATTATTCTTCTTGAACAACTTCTCGTACTCAGCACAATTTATGCTTCTCAGCCAGTCGCAGACCTGATCCTCATCCCATCTCTTCGCAGATTCCGGGCCATCCACATCCGAAAACTCGGATTCGGTTGGACTCGCAAAAGTTTGGTTTGTGGTTAACATTGCTGGTGCCCTGCGACTTGACTGGGTTGTTGGTTGCGAAGCTGAAGAGATTGAAGCTGAAGAAGGACCCAGCGATGCCGGGAAGGGAGCTTTGGAAGCAAGCATTGCCATTATGTCGATAGAAATTAATTAGGCATGAAGAATGATGAAAAAGGCACAAAGTCGTAGTGGTAGCAGGAGCTAACCTCGAAAGACCGACTAAATGACTGAGGAGACGGGGTAATTGTGTGAGTCAAACGTGGGAGTTGAATTCAAAGTGTATTTGTGGTTTGGTTGATATGCGAAGGCGAGGTGGAAGAGCTGATGTTTGTTCCAAGCAAGAGTCGATGGAGAGAAACGATTCAAACAAAGAACCGAAAGGGGAAAGATGGGAGAAATGCTTTTTTTGATATATGTGCAAAAGCTGGTGCTATGTGGAGGGTTCAAGGCTCAATGTTGGATGGTGGATGGTGGATGGTGGATGGTGGATGGGGATGTTTGATGCTCAGTGTTCAGTGGCCAATGCTCAATGCTCAATGCTCAATGCTCAATTGCTGGATGATGGTTGCAAATATTGTCGGCCTGCGCTACTTGTGGTGATATAGATCTTCCAGGACCTACGTTGATCGAGCTGAGGAGGGGGAGATGCGACTCTTTTTTCTTGTTTGGATCTTTTTTTGGCAGGAGATTGGGGGTGGGTTCAGGTATGTATGCGTAAAGGGTGTGGAGTTCTTGAGCGAGGGAGTGGATGTGGATGTGGATGTGGATGTGGATGCGGATGCGTACGAAGTACTTGTAAGCAAGATGGCAAAGCGAGCGAGGAACAGACACTGCACTGCTTGTTTGGATGCGATGGATGGTGTGGAGAAGGCTCGTACTTGGGAGGCAAGATACGAAGGACAAGGAGCCGTGTACTTGTAGCGGGAGATGGATTGATCTGGTGGATTGATCTGGTCAAGGGAATTACGCAGAGGCAGGATCCGAGGTACTTGGTACGGTACTTGGGACTGTGTGCGCAGCTGCTGGTGGGAAGGCACGCGGATCCCTGGGTCGTGGGTCGTGGGTCGTGGGTCGTGGATCTGGGAACTTGGATCTTGGGTCTTGTCTCGTCTTGTCCGCTCGAGTCGAAATTCAATTCACCAGCGTGCGAGCGTCGAGCGTGGAGCGTGAAAGCGTGAAAGCGTGAAAAGTGGGCAGAGCACAAGTAAAAGGCAAAAGGTAAAAACTTCTGAGACACAGGTACCTCTTTCTCGCCTCTGTCTCGCCTCTGAGCAAACCATCGAACGCGGCTGCCCAAGTAAGCTACCACGCTACGGTTTTGTATGGGTGGGGCCCTCGCTGGAAAGGGGAAAGCGCAGAAAAAGAGGAGGATGGGCGGACAAGGACAGAGGTCAGACATGGGACATGGGTGCGCGAGGCGCAACCTCCACTTGCCTTGATCGGGACAAGGGCCAATCCGTCGCCATTATTGCTGCTCTGCGCAGTCAGTCGTGGAAGCGAAGTGGGCAGACTGACGAGAGCGAGAGACTGTGCACGGTTGTTTTCGGCTGTTTTCTGCAAAGTACTTTGTACTGTACAAGCACCAAGTATCTCATTATCTCATGTGCTTCGTACCAAGTATCTCATGTGCTTCGTACCAAGTAAACAAGTTGCCATCATTTCACCGACGCCAACACCGATACCCGGTCCCAAGTACTGGTACAAAGGACTCTGCTGCTAACCTGAAAGGGCCGGCTTCCGTTTCTAGCACATAGAACATAATATACTCCATGCGTACTCCATCATACTTCGTATACTCCATACTGAAGATATTCACGACCACGACGGAGACAAATCCACTCCGACGTCCACTCTGACTACCACTCTGACTGCCACTGCGACTGCCACCGCGACTGCCACTTCCACTCGGCGATACACTTCATACTTGTGCGCTACGTCTTATCCACCATCTCTACGTTGGAAGTCCTTGATACTAACTCGTGATGCGAGATGGTCTCAGACGTTCTCCGGCAAAGTAAGACCGAGTACGTGCTCTGTACGTGCTCTGTACGTACGGCTCGCTGAGCTGTATCTTGACTTGTTGCGTTGAGTTGGACAGCTTTGGACTGTCAGCTCTGAAGATCATTTTCACGCATAGGCAAAGAGGATACCACACCCACCCGCAGTCAGCTGGATTCTTTCTGCTCGCCGTTGCAGCTTTCTGCACGTTTCTCATTTGCCTTGCTCCGCCTTGGATGTTTGCCTGCTTAGGTATTCACGCATATGTATACTCACGCATATGTGTACTCACGCATATGTCAAATCCTGTACTGTAACTTCCACCCTATCCACACCCACGCCCACACCCAGCAAATGCATCTCTATCGCTAAGGTATGCGCTGGCAACAGATATAAAACTTCCCATGCAAATCTAGTCAGATAAACAGACAATCTGGAATATTCCCGTCACTCTCATTTGTCCATCATCTTCCCACTCTGTCTCCTCAGTCTCTCCTCTTTCTCCTCTTTCCTTGGGCCTTCTTCATCATGACCTTTATCAACCGCATTTCATTCGTTCGTGCAAGGAGTTGGGCGTTTGATAGTCGGAATCTCCCAAGTTATGAAACGTCCCAAATAAATCATGACAGGCCTTCAAGATTGTGCGTGCGTGAACAGCCGGGGAAGGGTTCGGATACATGCCTGGGTGTTGGCTAAGCATGATTTAGCCTTCACACGGATTTCTCCTAGGAATAGTCGGCGGCGTCAGGGGACTTGAGGGATCGGGTCCAGTACAAGAGATTCTATCGCCTGGGGATGGGGAAGATCTTCAACATTCTGGTACTTCGTAGATGTTTTGATCGTACAAGTACTTGGATGCGAAATTACTAAGGATCTCTCGCATTTTCTTTTGCTCATGCGAATACATTTAGCCATCCGATATCCGTGATACTTCCTACACAGTATACTCCGTACACAAAGGTATTTCGCCCATGGCCAAAAAAGTCCCTAATAAAGGAAAAGTCGGAATGGTAAATGTGGATTTCCACTTGTACGAAGCAGTAAGTGACTGACTTGACAGAGGCATGGAGCACGCCGGGAAATTCGATCACTCTAGAAGCTGTGAATAATCTAAATCTGCACCATCACTTCGGTGGCGGCGACCTTATCCTGCAGCATGTGAAAATCCCCTCCTCCCATTGCTCAAGGCTGCTTTTGCAGTCTGCAGTCCAGTCCACATTGAAATCCCAAGCAACGCCCAACCTAGCAGAGGGTGTGACAACCATGACCTTAGCCCAGCGAGCACGGATAGGCAAGTAAGCCTCGGAAATAGTCATGGTCGTCGACAAGTTGCTGGAAATACTTTGTATGAATCAATGATCATCGACAGTTTGCCGCTGCAAGGAGAGAGAGGCCTTCAACAGCCACCTTCTGCCTGATCCCTATTGATATCGTTTGTTTGATGTTTGAGGTTTGTCCTTTCGCTCCAATCCTGTCAGCCTATGATCAACACACATGAAACTCGCAAGGACCAAAGCACAGATAAACATTTGTCAACCAATCAGACTATTTGGTCCATTTTTGGTACGTCGGTGGCTCAGCTGCAGACTACAGCATCGTCGGTTGCCGAAATAAGGAACATGTCGTGCATTTGGAAAATGCTCGTGCGAAACGATCAGTTTCCAAATTCTCATGTTAGTCGCCAGTACCCTTGATGAGAACGACGAGCTTTACGTTAATCCCCATAAACAAAAAACCCCAAAAAAGATTCTGCTGGTATTCCTCCTTAGCATGGTGGCCATGATCGGTACTTGCGACTGGGTTTCTAGTATATTTGTTTCAACTCCTTCCTGTTTGATGCAACTACTTACGCAAACACGGTGTTTCTTTATACGCATTACACATACCACTGAAGACGAAAATAGTCATCTCTTCTCATCACTATCCATGAGGTCAATTGCTGCTCTCTCTCGCGTGTTCGTCTGAAAGCAAATAAGAATTTGTTTTCTTCAATGCATCACCTGTTCTTCCCTCGAATATCCCTATGACTCGTTATCTCAAAAACCTCGCAATTCCTGGATGCTGATCTAAACATAGGCCCCCAAAAATACGAAGTCTCCGCAAGAAGGCTATAACATAACAATTATTTTGATATCTGGCTCACTCAGGGGCAGTGAGACTTTCCGGCTACTAAGAAAAACTATCTCGTAAGCCGAAAGCCTCTTTTTGCGGGGGCCGTTCATAGACCGGCTCTATCATATCACTACTGAGAGGATGGCATGCTGTGATGTCTCCGACCACGAAGAAAAACACTTTCAAAAGCTAAAGTCGAAGTTTCCTGCAACTTGACGTAGTTTATTAGTGTTTACATGCCCGCACGGACAAGCCAATGGCAGCGGTCAGAATAGTGAAACGAGCAGCGGCGTGGACAGCTCAACGTCAAGGACTACCCTTCTTACAGATCATCACCAGATCCCGAGAGGGACCCAGGGGACCTAGGCATGTCCAGGGGTAGGTGGACTGAGGAAAGAGGCGTGGTACGACAGATCCTAAAACCACAGTAGTCGGCACTGGTACTGGTCCAACTTAGAGTGACACGAGTGTGGTCGCAAGCTCCGAGGAAACCCGCACAGAAACGGACATGAAGATGCGCGAGAAACGAGGCCAGTTATGCTGTGGAAGACAGCCAGCCAACCTTACTATATTAGCTTTTTGTAGTGCTGTCCAGAATGCGACTGTTCGCATGGAGAAATTTAAGTTCAGTTCAAGTGCAGAATGTCGGGCGACAGATAACTAGCTAGGAAGACTACAGCCTCCTGTTGATTAAGCTTCACTTGATGTGTTTGACATCGAATTGAATTTCAATTGCCCATGTGCTTCACGGCAATCTTTAAACTTGTCTACTCTTACATTAGGCCATTCGGGATAATGGCATAATGCTGTCCGACGTTGAGTATCTCTCAGACTGTACTGCAACTGATATGACGAGGTGTTTGCTTCACTACCAGATGCTGCAGTACTTTGCTTCTCTTGTGTAGCTCTTTCCATCACCTACCCCGAACTTATAACATGTTATGGATCCGCATATTTTGAGACCATGTGACCATGAGAAAGTGTTCCACACGTGAGATAGAAATATAACTTGCGCACTACGCATTACCCGCTCACCGTACATTTGGAGCTAGTTCTATGACTTGCCAGCCTTATGATCAAAGCAGCTACAGCCTCGAGCTCAACGACCATGAGGTAGCTCACATAACGACGGGATGGCTCTCGACCCATCAAGCGGCTATGTAGCCGCACGAAATATGCAGGACCTGAATGAGATTGCCCTTCCAATCTTCAATGTCGAAAAGGTTCAGCTCCAATTCTCCATAGCCTCAGACTTTGTAGCGGCGCAAGTTGCAAACAATGTACTCGTGCTGGCACTTTCCAATGGCAGGATCCTCCGAATCGACCTGGACAACCCTGCAGATATCGATGGTACAGTTTTTGGCTGTCCCAATTGATTGCTATTATGCTAACCGTTGCCTTAGATATTGATTTGCCTAAAAAGACCTCGGAAGTTGGGGTGATACGACGTATGTTCCTCGACCCGACAGCTTCACATTTGATTATTTGTACCGCACAAGGAGAGAACTACTATCTGCATACCCAGTCGAGACAGCCTAGACCACTCTCACGACTTCGTGGGGTTTCCATAGAATGCATAGCATGGAATCCTTCTTTACCGACTTCTTCCACAAGAGAAATACTTATTGGAGCTTCGGATGGAAACATATATGAAGGATATATTGAAACTGCTACAGAGTTCTACAGGAAGGAGGACAAGTATTTGAAAGCTCTTATGAGACTGCCTGATGCACCAATCACCGGCTTATGGGTGGATCTTGTCACTGGAAGAGCCGATGCAAGAGATGTCCGAAGAGTAGTCATAACGACGCAGAGCAGGGTTCTACACCTCATAGGCAGGATTGGACGAGTGGCACACGAGGGAGGGGCTTCCATATTCACACGTCTTTTTGAGACTGAACAACCTACTGTCCATGAGCTTTCCAGAATATCAGCTACTGCAGCTTCGTCTCTTGTGGTGTCACCAGACCCACCCGATTCTGCCTCTGTGGAGAATCTCACCCCAGACCGCATCTTCGCATGGCTCTCGTCACAGGGTGTGTACTATGGGAGGTTGATCACGACTCCAGCAACTGCAGACTTAGGTGCCAAGATGTTTGGAGAGGCAAAATTGTTGCCTAAATCTCAATTACCAGCATTAGACAGCCCAACGGGCCGCAGAAAGCCGGTTGGTGACTCGATTGATTCCATAGCGCTCACTCAATGGCACATTCTACTGTTGGTGGGTGGTCGCGTCATTGCTGTCAATCGACTAGATGATAGAGTAATATTTGACCAAGTAGTCCTGGATCCTGGCCAACAAGCCTTGGGACTTTTCGCCGATCGAGAGAAGAACACCTTTTGGCTCTTCACTACCCAAGAGATATATGAAATCGTTGTCACTGATGAGGATAGAGATGTGTGGAAAGTCATGTTGCAGACAGAACATTTCGATGCGGCTCTCCGTTATGCTAAAGGTCCAGCACAAAAAGATGCTGTTGCTACAGCTTCGGGTGATTATCTCATCAGCAAAGGATTATACCTTGAGGCTGCTGGCGTATATGGAAAGAGTAGCAAGCCATTTGAACAAGTCGCCTTGACCTTTGTTGATAATGATCAGCAAGATGCACTACGGAAGTATCTCCTGACCAAACTTACCACATACAGAAAGTCTTCAGTCATGCAACGAATCATGATTGCCAGTTGGCTAGTGGAAATCTTCATGTCTAAACTCAATTCTCTTGACGATACCATAATCACCAAGGCTGAACTCACTGAGAATCTTAATCCTACGCAAACTAGGAATCAATTAGACATCATTCGAGCTGAATACCAAGATTTCGTCACCAAATATAAAAGCGACCTTGACAAAAAGACTACTTACGACATAATTAGCAGTCATGGCAGAGAAGACGAATTGCTTTTCTTTGCCAGCGCTGTCAATGACTACAACTACGTACTTTCTTATTGGATCCAGAGGGAGCGCTGGAAGGAGGCTTTGGACGTGCTGAAAAAGCAGACAGCTCCCGATATTTTCTACAGATATAGTAGTGGGCTAATGACACATGTGGCTGTTGACCTCGTCGACATTCTAATGAGACACTCTGATCTCAAGCCTCGAAATCTTATTCCGGCCTTACTTAATTATGATAGACATTTCCACGGCCCACTCTCTCAAAACCAAGCCGTCCGTTACCTCCTCCATGTCATTAACAACTTACACTCCACCGACGCTGCCGTTCACAACACTCTAATCTCCATCTACGCTGCACATCCTTCGAAAGATGAATCGGCGCTCCTCTCCTACCTCGAGTCTCAAGGCGAAGAACCAAGTTTCGACTCGGACTTTGCACTCCGTCTCTGCATCCAACACTCCCGCGTCCAGTCCTGCGTCCACATCTACAGCACCATGGGCCAATACCTCCAAGCCGTCGAGCTCGCCCTCGCTCACTCCGAAATCGACCTCGCATCCCTCGTTGCCGACCGCCCCGTCTCCAACCCCCCACTGCGCAAAAAACTCTGGCTCGCCGTCGCCAAAAAAGTTATCTCCCACTCCAACGGCATCAAAACGGCCATCGAATTCCTCAAGCGCTGCGAACTCCTCAAAATCGAAGACTTGATCCCCTTCTTCCCCGACTTCGTCGTCATCGACGACTTCAAGGAAGAGATTTGCACCGCCCTCGAGGACTATAGTCGCAATATTGATTTGCTCCGCAAGGAAATGGACGAGTCAGCGCAGACGGCGTCGCATATCATGAGCGATATTAAGGCGCTAGATCAGCGGTATGCGATTGTGGAGCCGGGGGAGAAATGCTATGTTTGTACGCTGCCGCTGCTGAGTAGACAGTTTTTTGTATTCCCGTGTCAGCATGCTTTTCATAGCGATTGTTTGGGCAGGAGGGTTATGGACCAAGTGGGTGTTGCAAGGGCGAAGAGGATTAAGGAGTGTCAGTTATTGATTAGTAAGGGGATGGTGAAGGGGGCGAAGAGGGAAGCGTTGATTGCGGAGTTGGACGGGTTGGTTGCGGGGGCTTGGTATGTTGTCTTTTTCCTTTTCCTTTCTTTCCTTTCCTTTTCTCCTTTGTTTGTATAAGTAGTGGGTGTAGGAGGTACGAATATTTGGATTTAAAGGTCGTGGGCTAACGAATGGCGATTTTGGTTGAATAGTATCCTGTGCAGCGACTTTGCGATCAAGAGGATTGATGAACCGTTTGTTACGGCGGCGGATGATAGGCTAGAGTGGGCGTTGTAGATGAATGGATGTCAGGAATAGGGATGGGGAATGGGGATACGCGGTAGATGGTGGATGGTTATAGTGATGTGATGTGATGTGTTAATGACGACGAGCATTCGGGAGGCGTTTTTGTTTACTTGATATGATATTATATTACATGATTAAATTGCACTCGGATAGTACTCCGTTCCATCCTACCCTCCTTTATGTTACCTCTTCCTTGTTATGTTGTGTAAGTACAATTCCGATTACAATTACGATTATATATTCATAGAGTAAGTAAGTAGTAGATTGGGAACGGCAAACTGCGAGGAGTGCGGTTTGTGAGTTGGGGGTTGAGGGGGTTTGGGGGGTGCTTTTGATGCTAGCTGTGTGTGTGTGTGTGTGTGTGTGTGTGTGTGTACGGTGAGGGTGAGGGTGAAGGTGAGGGTGAGGGTGAGGGTGAGGGTGAGGGTGAGGGTGAGGGTGAGGGTGAGGGGGGATAATGGATAGAGGATAGTAGGGGGCAGAGAATAGTGCGGGTGGAATGTGCTGATGGGATGGATGGATAAGTTAGTGTAATGAATATAACGGGTTGGATGTGATGTGATATGATATGATATAGTGGCAGATGGCAGTGTTGGTGTTGGTGTTGGTGGATGATGGATGAATGAATGGCAATGTTGTTAATTAGGGGATAACTTATTGGCTTGGGCGTCTGGGAGAAATGTGAGCGGGGGGGGGTGCGGGAGGCTGGGCTGGGCTGGGCTGGACTTGGAGAGATACACAGTAAGGTTGTCTATCTGCTGCGCGATATATATATATGATAGATTGAACATCCTAGCATCTTCGAGTAAAACCTGTACATCTCGAATTGAGAAACAAATAAGCTTTGGCTAGGAAAAGAATGTGCGTCCCGTGGGTATGCTCGTCAACTTTAAAACAACGCCGCTGATATCAACCCATTGCAAAACAAAACCTCGTGTCATATCCGTTATTATTTTCCTTTCCAGCATCTTGCCCCCTTCCTCAGTTCGCCACGCCTATGCAATACTGTTGGAACCCCTCTTCCTACCCAACAATGTCATGGCAAAAGTCCCGGCAAAGCAGGCAGCCAAAAACCAGATGAAAGCAGTGCTCGCCTGAGTTTCTCTGCACCTTGTCGTTGCATCATCCAGGACCGCCTTGGCATACTTTTTGATATTGCTTCCAACACCGTCGTATATCTTATCCTTGCTAGGCGCGAACGGGTTATCGTGATATTGCAGGTAGCCCGCCGCATCGGCGCAATTTCCAACCTTAATCGTTGCTGCGTAGGCCTGTGTGTTGAGGTGTTAGTGAGATAGTGAAATCTGGAAACAGGCTGTAGTGAAGAAAACAAGGAAGGAAGGATAGCATACAATGCCGCCAGCGAGAAGGAAGAATACTGCGATGCCGTCAAGTACAAGCATGATAATGCCTTGAATGGCGTCGATGAAACACGCTGCTATTCCAACCATGGCGATGAGGAGAGATGCTCCACCACAGACGGCTCCATAGATGATCAGAGACCAGGAGTGACCAGGGCCAAAGTCATTGATTAGGATAATGGATAAAGCCAAGACGACGGCCGCGAAGATGATCTGAAGAAGAAAGGTTAGTGGTGTTGGGGGGAATAGTAGATCCGAATGAAGCTTTACCTGAAGTCCACGAACTGCTAGTGTAACAATCATCTTGATTATTGTGTTGTGTATTAAATATGAGTGAACAGGATGCGGGAAGTGATTTACAGATAATCATATGGAATACTTTTCCAGACAGAAACCGCTTGGACAAGAAGCATATTATATATCATATAGATCGAGCTCCTAGTACTCGGGACATGGGGGCACCAAGGGAAGGTGAGTCAGGATCTACAGGCTGTGATGAATTTGCATCGCCATGCTGCCGGTTCTCAAGCATCTCGTACGATCCCATATGCAGGAGAGGAAAACACAGCCTAGTAGAGCGGGCAGAAGAGAATGAGGTGGGGAGTGAAAGGATTGTGGCACAGCGTTTCAAACTCCAGTATCAATTTGCCGACCTATCGAGGATTCTTCTTGTATGGAAAGTCGGGCTGTGTTTCATGAGAATGCAGATTTGCTTTTTCCTTCTGCCATGTGGTTACTTACTTGTACTATGGTGACTCAAGCCGTGCGAATGAGTAAGTACTGTGGTTTCCTGAACCACATATTAACCCCACGTTTCAGCGGCGACGGCTGCCCGCTACAGGGACGAGAAGGAACTTTTGATAGCTCATATCCAATGATATATAGTGATTCTATACCGACCGTTGCACCTCTTAAGCAGAAGAAATGACACGGGCGGCTTTGTGATTCCATAAAGCTGTAACAGGGCAACACAAAGGTGTACGTGATATGTAATTGTGCCACCATCATGTAGCAAATATTGACGACTAAACAACGAATAAAGCAGTGTAGTGCAACATCTACGCTCCTCGTTGACGTAACATCCCAAGTGCGAAAGCGAAAGGAAAGGAGCCATGCAGGTTTACTCGGCCACCATCTCGGTGACCAGCCAGCTTACCTGCAGCCAGTCCAGCCCTGCACTGTATGAAGCCGAACCAGTGGGTTGAGGGTTGAGGGGAAAAGCAAAGGGAAAAATACCTTATTAAGTAAGGTTAGTTGTTAAGCTTATGCGGGACTCCCGCCTCGGGCGGCTGCACCAACATTTAGCCGTAAGTTAACCTTACATTCCTTACTCCGACGGCATGGAAATCTTTCAGATATAATACAGAAGTATACGAGTAGCCGAAATTAAGTTATACAATATATAAAATCACTTGCCATCCTACAACTGGAAGTTACAGTGTACTTTAAGGGTATCTGACTAAAAAACAAATTTTGCCCACACCACAACCAGTTCTTCCACCACTCTACTTCCGTCTCCGCCCCCTTCCTCTCGCCTCCTATTGCTGAGCTTGCGCCCAGCGCGTAAGGTTCGCCTCCATTACTTCCACAATTGCTTGCCTAAAGGCAGCAAACAAATTTCGTATCACTTCGATAACAGCTTCATTTTGTAGGACTTGCGTTACTACTCGTACTAATGCTAGAAAAAGCCAATGTGCTATCTTCGTTTTGGAATATATATTAGTCGGGATCTCGAAGCAGCAAAGAGGTAATTACTTGTAACTGTTAAGTTTTTGATGGGAGTGAAATTTCCTGCTGGCTGTATCAATAGGTAGTACTAGAGGCAAATCTCAGAGGTGATACATACGAATAGTAAGCTAACAGCTAGACAAGCGATAGCGAGCCTTTGTGTAGAGGAAGCATCCTTTCAGCTATTCTCGAGTAGCTATATTCAACTAATAGGATACGAAGTGCTGGTTGAATTGAGTCTGGATTGATTCCAACTAGGTGGGAGATCCGGGCCATCTATATAGCCCAGCTCTCCTGTAGCAAAGGCATTCTTGTATGTTCCGTAGCACTCCTGTACCCGTAATATTCACTCTTTTTTCCAATCGTAAATCTTATGTACCTTGATAGTACTGTAGCCTTAGCGAGGTATAGTTCTATTAGCTATCTACGGGAAGCGACAGGAAAGTTAATAGAAAGGAAAATATCTCAGAAAGAAGAAATTATCTTCGGCAATCTATTTGCAAGTCATTGGGATTAATTACGTTTACTATCTATTCCTGATCTGCCTTGCCTCGCTTTGTCTCGCTGCAGGATGTTAGAGAAGTTGATTTCTGATGTGAGATCCCGTAAATATAGTCCAATGAAGAGATGACAGGGGCGAGAGTTTTTTTCTAGCGTTGTTTTCGCTTCCAGCCTTACAGGAGAAGGATGTGTGGATGCTTAATTATAAATGGTGGCTGTGCTACCGAGTCCTACCTGTTATCTGGTCTGACTGAGGGAACCGGAGCTCTCTAACCAGCACGTGGAAATCCCACCACCATCAAGTCAACCTCATTATCTAATGTCCGACGAGACCAGGGATATTGAGAATGAGGTCGAGGAGTTGGAGAAAAAGTTGAAAGCCGCAAAAGCGCGATTACGAGCCGCTCAGCCAGACTCGTCTTCGTCAGAAAAACTCCCAAACATCGGCATCGACATCGACACCGGCAGCGGCAGCGGCAAGAAATCTCTAGAATCCCCTCCTAGAATCCAAAATTAATGGAAGTATCTAGGAACCCCTTCGCAACCCCCGGCATCACAGCATTTTCTCCTCCTCCTCTCCGACTCTGCCCTCCCTCTTGGCTCATTCGCTTTCAGCAGCGGCCTGGAATCGTACCTCGCGCACACCAAATCCACCGGTAGACCTTCGTTTCCCGACTTTCTTGACTTCTCCCTCTCCTCATATGCTTCTAGTACTCTTCCTTTTGTTCTGGCGGCCCACCGAAACCCCCTGGATCTTGTATCCTTAGACGATGCTCTCGATGCCGCCATCATGTGCACTGTCGGCCGTCGAGCATCGATAGCTCAAGGACGAGCTCTTCTCTCTATATGGGACCGTTCATTCTCCTCTGCGCTTCCAGGTGGAGTTGAGCCGGCTGTTGTCAAGGTTTTGAAAGAGTTTTCACTGCTCTTGAAATCTTCGTCCTCGGTGGTGACTCCTGGAGAAATCCCTACTGCTAGCGCACATCTCGCACCATTGTTTGGAGCCATTGCTGCGGTTTTGGGAATGGGCTTGCAGCAGACTGCATATGTATTTATGCTGAGTCACGTGAAAGCTTTGTTGTCTGCTGCCGTACGAGCAAGTATGTTCGGGCCGTATCATGCGCAGAAAGTGTTAGCAAGTGTGGAGGTGCAGAGGAGAATTGGTGAGTGCATTGAGAGGGAATGGGATGCGAAGGTTGAGGATGCAGGGCAGAGTGTTCCGGTCATGGACTTGTGGATAGGAAGACATGAAATGCTGTATTCGAGAATTTTCAACAGCTAATGGCACACATAAGACCAAGATAAGTATGTATGAGGCAACATGCTTTGTGAAGTACGTTGAGCACATGGCTCGTGTTTTGATAGTCCAGCTCCGGGTACCATATTATGTTACATCTTGATAGTAAAACTTTCGCCAACTCCAAAACTCCACTGATGTTTGTCCCTAATCACTATCGCTATCATAAGCCACCAGAGGTCCCGCAGGCGCCGCTGGCTTCGGCTTTGCAGTGGATACCTTGGCATTCTGCAGCGCAGCCAGAGTACTACTTGAGAATATTCCGTTTTCCTCTTGCTTTTCTGCTTGCTCATATGCATCCGCCTCTAACATCAGTCTCTGTTCCTCCTCCAATTCCAACCCTTGCCTTCCAACTGGATTAACGGCATTTGCACCCCTAGCGAAATAAACATCATCAGGAGCCTCGTAGCCAGCCAATCCGAAAGTTCCTTCTATCCTCTTTCGCTTTCGTGCTTCTGGATCTCGCCCTTCTATCTCAGCTACAAACTCGGCAGGTAATGCTCGTCGAACGGCTTCTGCAGCTTGCTCTTCTATCCTGCGCACCTCCCGAGCTTGTGCCATTGGGTTGGGATCTGCTGTTGCCCATCGTACATTGAGGATCTCGTTGTGATCCAATGATTGGTGTGCCATTGCCTCTTTCGCAAACTGCGCATTCGCTTCGTTCGAATATGTGATGAACGCGACACCTCTGGTGTTGAGAACACGAACTGAATGGAAGTTAGCATATAGTCAATACGACTGACGCATGGACAAGGGGGACTCACTTCTCTCAACCTGACCCCATTCAGCGAAGTGTCTTGCGACAATCTCCTCGATATCATCGCTGACATGTATCCTTCCCACATAGATTGTCCTATTTTGTCTCATAAAGCTTCCTACACCACCCATATCATCCCTATAATCTGAATGCTTGTCTCTGCCGAAGACATCAACATTGGGGTTGAACATGTCATGTATCCCCGGCAGTCGATGTAAATATTCACATTCCTGGCCCTTTGGACATATTCCCCGTGCAAAGAACAGACAAAAATAGCTACCGGTTACTTTGTCGGCCTTCGTGTATCCACTGTCTTTTGCGATATTGCAGCGGCCCGCAGCAGCAGTTTTGGAAAGATATTTATCCTCACGATCACCACCAGACCATTTATTATACCAGATGTTGAAAATAGTACCCGTCTGAGGCGGTGGCTCGGATTTTATAGTTGATGGATCGACTTGCGGACGCGCTGGACGCTTTTTGCGCCGGATGATCTTCTTCACTTTGCGGGTCGCAGGTGCAGCAGCTTCATTGTTGGTAGTTGTGAGTGCTGTAGAGGACTGATCAGTGTCCTCTACCGGCGGTGAGGTTGTGGGAGGTGTTGCAGTTTCGACGTCGGCCATGTTGATGGTTGTAGTTGTTGTGATTGCAAGTTGAAGTTCCAAAAGTTTAAGCCGGATGATTGACGTTTTAGCGCCACATCTGGAGATTGTGGCGTAACCTTAAGTAGCTCAGAACTAGAGTTCAACCGGGACCGGGACCGGTTAGGATCATAACTCTCCTCCCATTTTCATCGCCCTAACAAACCTCTTCTGGTTTTCAATTACTCCTCCAGTGCATTTGTCGGTTTGTACGTTCTACTATTCACCCCAGTAGGTTGCCTAGAAGTTACATTCACAGGGCGGCCATGCCCGAGCTTAGGACATCATCTTTCAGAGTTAATGAGAATTTCAGGCACAATAGATTCTGTCTTGTATATTACCATTGCCTCCCAAGAACAGTGGACTTAATAGCAGATATTAGGCCAAAGACCAGGAGGTTTCCCCTCCGATATGTATAAATTCAGCCACAAACAATATCCCGAAGCCCTTGCTGCAAGCCTTCGATTACTTGGGTTTCCTCTAGTTCAATCTCCAAACGAAAGCCCTTCAGTCCTTTTATTCCACTGTCCCGTATTGCACCTAGCATTGTGCCATACAGGGCTTGCCTGAGAGACCTGTCTTGAGTCAAATGCCTCTCACCCGTATGTGGATCATAACCATCTCTAAGGTTGTAGACACCGATCCGAACTGTCAGACTCTGCAAGCCTGTCATCTGTGATCCAATAAGCTTGCAACATTCCACCCAAAGAGGCGCATCATTCACTGCCGTAAACGAGTCAAAGTGCAGTTGGGTTATATCCGCATATGGCCATGGATCATTTGCCAATATCTGTAAGTGTTTGATAGCTTTCAGCCTCTGAGGTCGAATTGTTTGCGCAAGGAAGAGGACCGTTTCCGCATCATTAGCATCGAAAACATTCGTCGAATAGAGTAAGTCGATACCTTCACTATAGAGTTGCTGGCAAGTTCTGAGAACACCGAGACAGCTTTCCGAGCGTGGTGGATGCAATGTTGCACAGGTAACAGACTCTAGGATGTCCGGATTGTGAAATCTGGTAGAGTGTCCGCAGGAGAATTGACAAGGAGGTATGCACCGGCGTTCGATGTCATAGGATTGGCCGTTGAGATTATGTGGAAATGACTGCATGTTATCTTCTTTGCAACGAATGTGACCAAGGCGTCCTCGACATTGAACTAGGTGAATCACACTTTCCCCAAGCACTTCAAGTAAGATTTGCCTTCGTAACTCCGCTGGAAGACGCAATAGCGCACTGGACATCTTTCCTCTGCCCATTGACTTTGATGTCCAGAGTTTAATTCGTGATCGCCTTCCTCCTGGTCCGATGGATAACTCACGACGGGTGGGAGGGAGATTTTTTGGGCGGTTTTTTTCCTTCTCCACAAGAATATCCTTAGCCCGTTTTCTTCGACGAGCGGTCCTAGCTCCATTGCCACACTTATATGGACCTCCCTTACCCATTCCCCATAAGAGGACACACATCATGGGAACAGCTATCGGGCAGCCAATAATCCCAATTGCGACCCAGACAGTGATAAATGCTCCATCCTTGATTGATTTTTTGAATGTCATGTTGATGAGTTGCCAGAGGCTTCACTGATCTTCGTGGCGGGGTTTACAGCAATTAATATCTGCGTTATGGCAGCCTCTGCCTAATCGAATGCATGTAAGACTGCGCCACAGACTTCGTGCAGTTGGATAGCACTTTCTTATACGGTGTGCAAATGGGTTTGGAGAATCGTTTCATATATGTACACCGGGAAGTCAAGCCGGCATGCAAACACAGCCCCAAACAGCAACGGTGATTCATTGCGTCCATTGGTTTCGCCTAAGATCTCACCACTCCGCCGGATTCTGCAATCATGAAGCAGCCTTACAGGACTGCTCAGCCAAAAGAACATTTCGAAGAGTGAATAATAAAAAAGCCTTACGAGGCATAACCCTGATGTCTGGATCTCTTTCCAACCTCCGTATGGCCCTGCCCTAACCTGGATTTTGCATCTAATACAGCGATGTTCTTAGAGGCAGTAACCCTGTCATGAGGGCGCTTTTTATACTTCCATTCATTTCCTTAGAGATCAGAAGTAGCATGGCATGCTGCGGGTATGGTTTAATTCAGATTTCCGTGTGAATATTCAAGCTGCTTACAAGTATTTAGATTCTATTGGATTGTCAGGTCATTCACAAGCCTGGTCATGTCATTCGCCATTCATTCCGACGACCTCTGGAGTAAAATTTCTGATCTCTTTGCCAATCAAAGTTTTCTATTTTGGTAAACCCCCGGATCAGGTCCATGATGGCCAAGAAAAGCCTGAAAACGCTGGATTTGTACGGCTAAAGGCCTCTTGGATCCGAAATGCTACAATGTCTTTGAGATGATCACTTCAAGAAGCACCCTGACCGTAAGTAATTGAGGTCTTTCGAAGGTTGCAAGGTTGATTTGGGCTTTAGTGAAAAACACTAATCCTTTGAGGTCCGAAAGAAGAACTATTATGCCAAAATCTCCAAGAGTTTAGAACTTGATAAAAAGAGAGTAGAGAATTTGGTGTAGGCCACCGTGAAAAGGTTAACTTGACTTTCCCAAAAGAGAAATATGATGTGTCTCAAACATTATTACAAGAACAAGCAACAGATCGAGCGGACTCCGGATTTCCAAGGGTCACTTCCTTATGGGGTTGAGACAAATTACATCAGCAAAACTGCACGGGAAGATGTCCTGCGTGCTCCGGCTGATATTCCAGGCTTGGGAGTTGATGACAGGCAAACACTGGTTTGCTATCTAACTCTCTAATAACAAAAAGTGGATCTCTGGAAGAAGTAGAGGAGAAACTGACATGAAACTTTGAAAAGCCTCTTACTCATCGAGACCTTGTTGATAGACGAGTATGGGAGAATCGATGCAAACATCCAGGCACACTTTGTTGAGAGGGAAATCGTCAATAACTTGGAGGGAAGCATGGGGTTCTTTGATCGCAGCTAACGGTCAAGCACAATTGGAACTGGCACTAGTAGTCGCCAAGGCCAAGCATGAAAAGGGGGCCCATAAAGCCGACCAGCCTGCAATGCCGCATATTAAAATCCCTTCCCCATACCACGGCCATTATGTGGGGATCACAATAGTGCGGTAAATGTATCCTGATAGTCCCAAATTTTATGAATCCAGTTACCGTAAGTAACAAAACATTTGGGAGCGGCAGAGGATTTGATATGACAGAGTACCAATTAAGGGATTATGCTGCTTGGTTGATTTTCGAGTAATAGATTAGCTCGCACATAGGAATAGCTCTTGTGCTTGGAGGGCGGCTTATTTGATAGATAGATAGATAGATAGATAGAATTCAATGGCATTGATTATTCTATCTGAGGGAGCCTTGTTGTCCCTAGCACATGATCTTGATCATCATAAATTGCCACTATCTCTTCAAATGCCTATCTGAACCCGATGACGCTGCTATATTACCTGAGTGGTGTTTTGAGAAGCGATTTCAACTTATCTAAGGAGTTATCTGAGCCTGCGATGGATGCACCTTCAGATGTTACAGCGACATAATCCTATATTTGATTAGCATAGCATTCTTCCAGGACGCAAAAATCTTACCTTTATGTTTGCAGAGACGCCAGGTAACTCCACTAGATCCTCAAATTGCCCCTGCATAGTTGCAAAGTTGAATGGGCTGTTGGAGAACCTAAACCATTTTTTTTTCAGTTTGAGTCCGAAGAGGGACGTCTCACGAAAAACCCCATGACCGATGGTCCTTAGAGAGGGATGATCTATGAGAGGCCGATACATACCTTTGTCCAACTTCGTCAGATGAGATGTCGGATCTTGTGGCGACTTCGTTAAAAAGCTTAAATGAATCCATGCTGTGCGAAATGATCGGTCTGATAGAAACCTGTAAAGAGAAAGGAGCTTTCGCAACCGGCTGCTCTACCAAAAAAACAAATGTGAACTCTCTTGGAAGTCCTGTACATTGCTGTTCGTTTTCTTCCAAAGACCAAACGAGCTTGGTACTTTGCATTTCCTTGACTGAGCGAGCCGATCCTTGTATCTTCAGCATCGTGCCAATCACCTTTGATCTATCAAATTCCGTCGATGGAGTAATAGTTGTGGTCAATGGAGTCGTTACACCCAAACTTGCCCCTGGGGTAGTCTTAGTAAACAATCTCTATTCGTACATATCGAGATAACCAACTTTGCAAAGCCTGCAAAAAGTTGGTGGAGACTAACCCAAGGAAAATGTCCAGTGTAGATTCTCAGTTGAATATCGACCAAAGGCAATATGCGGTGCAAACTTGATAATCCGAAGTGGCTGGTCTGCTGCCTTTTCAGGATCCCCCCCTGCTCTGAACGCTTGAATGCTGATCCGAGCTCTTTTGAATCTATACTCGAGAGAATTCATAGGGTGAAAGACAAATGTCACAGCTACGAAGGTAACATTATGCGGCGGCGGGCCATACGAGCCCATTCTCTTCTCGTCGTATATGCCATGTTGCAAACGAGTGAGACTTGCAGAAACAAACGCTTCCTGATAGGGATAATCCTGCTCAAGTAGAGACTTCTGGAAAATCTGGAAACGATGGTCAGGGCGATCAATATTATTCACTTGTGGTACCGTATCGCCCGGCGTCCTAGCAGCACTGTCAGGTAAAGAACTCATGCTGTATTGTGAGAAGCGTCGTAATGTTGAACAAAACAGTCTGGTGAATCAGGTACTTAAACTTATCAAGTACGTAAGTATCTGCCGGATGAATCGATAGTCCTGCGAGCCCTGTTGAAGGTCTACGAGCTGGCCAATAGAACTAATCACACAAAACCAGCTCTTCCATCTTCAGCTCACAAAGACTCCAGGCCTGTCAACCATGAAGAGGGAGCAGAAAAGTAAGTGGATAGGAAGTATTTATCGGCCGTGCCGTGCCGCAGTAGGAAGTGCAACCCCCTCATGGATGAGTACCAATCAATTCATGACCACTGTGGTGCTGCATATGTAGACAAGGAGATATGATTCGCTTGAGACGGCACTCAATCAAAGCCTCCAGCTCGGCACGGCGAATAGTTTTACCGTCGCGCCCCTCCTAGCTACAACGATAGCTACAACAAATTCAAGATCAAAACCGACCTCCCAGTATCTTAAGCTTTCAAGATGTCTGATTCCATACCCATAGAAATCGCATCTACGGTACAATCCGCTTCAATAAATCGGGCACCATCACCTACGCACGACATCAATCCTTCAACTACCGTATCTAGCAAAGAGCCTGTAACAGCGCGCCGCTCATCCCCATCCTCTGACGCTTACGATGAGGACGATGGGATTGATCTTGAAGAAGGAGAAGAGATAGACGATATTCCATACGATGTACTAAAGCCTATACCTCGACGATCGAGTTTTCCTCCCATTCCCGACCTTCGTTTTGAGCAGAGCTATTTGGCGAGTATTTCCCAAGCAGATTCGTATTGGAAGATAGCTTTTATTACTATAAAGGATCAGGTAAATATATATTTTCTTCTGTTAAAATAACACGTTGCACCCTGCAGCGCTGACTTTGGTACCAGGTGTGCATGCCACTTCTCCAAGGCGTTCTCATGACACTGTTTGTGTCCGGCTGGAAACACTGGAATCGCAATGCACAACTCAGCGGCAACAGTGCTGGCGCAAGGGTACGACGCTGGTGGTATAAGGTGAACAATTGGCCGATCAAGGACAAGTTTGCAAACCTTGGGAAGGATTCAAAGCTGGCGGCGGAAATGGGGGATGTGAGTCCTCTGCATATGCTATACTGAATGCTTCGAAGTACATTCTGCTGATGTATTGGTGGAGCAGTACTATGAGACTATAGCTTCGACTACGGAGTAAAGATAATGAATTATGAGCGTTTTGAGGGCATGGCAGTTGCATTGGGGGCGTTCTGGATTGGCGATATACAAAATTAAATTATCGTGCAATTGGAGGGTGCCATATGTCTTGTAGATTTATATTTTTCATGGCTGCCCATCTGTGAAAGGAGAGTGATTTGCTAGTATATCTAATCTCATACAGTGGCTGTATGGCAAGCAGAATTCGACATCATCATAGCTTGATATATTTCTCGAGTAGATGCATCTAGTCATTTAATACTATACAGTCCCGAATAAACCTCTTGAAACTCAACGCGACGAGATAATCGTGTCTAGTTTTAACCTCGTGAGAAGGTAGTATCTCTATAAGACAGCAGGAATTGCCGCATTTGGAGAGCAGTCAGCCTGCTCGAACATTGTCCTTTTTGAAGCGCCCCGCCAAAGCAAATGACCTACTTGATCGACGCTTTTGCTGCGGTAATAACACAATTAAAGTACCCATACTAATCGACCAAAACACCTAAGAATTTCCAAAACCAACGTTAATAGATTTTGGTTGAAGCCTTCTCTGGACTGCCCCGGAAAGTTAGAGAAGGAGAGAGCGGATTGGACACAAGCTTGGAAGTGATTGAGATGGGCTTCAAGGTACCGTTCTCCGCTACCTGAACAGACTTCCTAGGCTGTTCAGCACTATTTTCCTCTGTAACAGAACCTGGACATACGGCGTCCTTTGAGGTGGACTCAACATCAGAAGCCACATCTGGCTGTGGGCTTAGACGGAGCTTTATCGTAGTTCTCTTCTTTTCTGGGGTTGGTGTCTTGACTGATAGCTTCACGATGAGGCTTTGCTTTACCTCGTCATCTGCTTCTATATCCTCGTCATCTTCGGTGTCATCATCCGGTTCGTCTTTGTCGCTTGCCAGAGATACTTGGTCATCGTCTTCTTCGTCATCGCCATAGTCTTGCTCGCTAGCATCGTCTTCCTCATCATCGTCCATCTCGTCAACTGAATTGTATCCTTCGATGTGCTTTCCTTTCGATGCCCAGGTGGTGCGGCTGGGCGCAGCTGCACGACGCGGCCTCGAGGCAGACGCTTCCTCGGAGTCTTCCATCTCAACTTCGTTGTGACTTGCACTAGTGTTGTAGGTTCCACTCAACATACTCTCACCATACGCACCACCAACACGGGACTTGACTTGACGGCCGCTTTGAGTAACAGTTGGGGCAGCAGGTTCAGCTGGAGTGTGAGTACCAGTGTTGCGTGTAGAACGACGTGATGCTGTCGTATCGGAATATATTTCATCTTCTTCGTCAGAGTAGGTGTACTTCATGCGCTTTCCTCTCGTTCGACCTTCATACATAGAGAAGTTGTGTTCCGGGCGCTTGAATTGCTCCTTTCGCGCCTGTCTGTACTCTCGTCGTCGTCGTTTCTAGCAGTGAATTAGCAAGGGAAGTAAGAAAAATCATTCCGAGGAAGTATGGTACGAGCAGACATACCTCCTCAGTCGCTTCGAATCGTGGAATAGCAGCAAGTATTTTGTTACTCAAAGTTCTAGCTTTCTGGCCACCATCATCTTTGGTCAGCTTTTCTGCCAATGTCTTCAACTCATCAATATCGCCTGCGACACTCCACCAAGTTCTCTTTGTGCCAGTATGGTTGCTTTCTCTATAGACTCTAAAATGTGTATCGTCCAGACCCTCTATCAAAAAGTATCGACGTCGATCGGCATCTGAGCCCCATGGCTGTACGGACAGAGGCTGGTTAAGATCGTCTTCATGGCGCGCTTGCTTATAGGAAGCTGTGATGATGCCTTTAACAACATCAGATGAGGAGAGGGACCACAAAATAAGTGTTCGAAGTAATGTAAGCTGCACGAGATCAGTATAAAAACAAATGCAAGGTCGAGAGGAGCAAAGCACTCACTCGTTCGGTTGGGGACATGGATGTGAACGTAGCCCCGCCGGATAATGGATTCTTGCTTTCCCAATCTTTCGCCCATTGTGATTTATGTGTTTGAACAGCCTCCTCCAATGCGCGATTGTAATGACCAGCTCTGCAAGCCACAGGGAAAATTAGCTATAGTCTCTCATAGACAAATGTGAACGAGAGGAAACTCGCAAGTAAAAATGACATACTTTACATCTTGTTTCCTGTTCAGAAGAAGTCCTAGCAATGCGCAAAGGAATTGCTCAGCGTGCTCGCCAGGTGCAGTATCGACAACCGCTCGCTCGAGTTCTTGGGGACCGAAGTTAGGTAAAGATTTTGGAAAAGCATCTGTGAACCGCGCGCGGAACATGACGATAAACTACGTAGTATTCATCGTTAGCAACGATTGCATCGCACAACCACGCGTTTTAGACGTGTAAAGTCCGCTGTTACGCGACAACAAGGGCTGCAAACTGACGGCAATATCTGGATTATCTGCCAGCACATATTCATGAGGAGGTGATGGTTCTCGCTTTGGTCGCGGCGGCGACGGTTCGACTTTCGGTGCCGAAGCAGGCTTGGGGGCTTTAGAGAAGAATTTCAAAATGCCATCTTTCTTAGTTAATTGTAGACTCTCATCATCAGATGGCACCGAAGATAGATCGGAAGAATCATCGGAAGAGGCCATGGTATGGTTGTTGTTGGGTTATGGTATTCTAAGATGGTTTGGGGAAGAGAAGGTTTTGGGAGATGAAGTCAGAGGAGCCTGGAAGCTCCAAGATATTGCCGACAAGCGCGATATTATTTATTGGTCTAAGCATTCTATCACGCACGTACAACACAAGGAACATCAAGCGGTCGGTGGTTGTGGAAACCGGTAGTATTCGTATTAGTCCTAGGCCACAAATCGATATTTCTGAGCATTCTCTGAGATCATCCGGCACCATATCACATAGAACACGTTCGGCTGTCCCCACACAATGATTATCCTCCATTCCCACAAACCCATACAGATGTAACGAAGTCATTTCCAACCAGAAGCTGGTGTGATCTCCCCATGCCTTGTCAATCGTCTTTATCCTATCATGTACCCAACATTCCAAACATGCGAGGAGAATAACGCAACGGATCGAGAGCTGGTTCCAGACACCCTTTTGTTTGATTGGGATGTGGACGAGAGCTGCACGCAAAACCGGAGTTTGGATCGCTCTAAATATCGTTTTGGATGGTGGTCGAATCGGCAACGCCAATGCAAGGGAATACCAACCACATTCGCTTACCGACCATTTTGTTCAACGGAATGATGCTCACAGGGTCGCATAGCCCATATGAAAAGAAGATATAAAAAATGAGGAAAGTGGCTCTCAACATAACTTGTTCCAGAGCGTATGTAATCAATACGGCTGTCGTCCAAATCGTCAAACCTTTCTATTTTAATTAGTATTCAAAAATGCACAGCAGAGAGCAGAAATAATAGAGTACTTCAACAATCCGATGTTTGCGTTCATGGAGATGGTGGAAATGTTGCGTCTCCGGTCTGCGCCCGTAGCCGGCCTAAAGGCCGAAGTGCTGGAGAAAGTCACGAACGCCCATTCGGAGAACGAGAAGCCCATCCTTTTAGTCGTCGCCACGACCTAATTTCAGAGCCAGACTGAATAAAAACCATTTAATTGTCGTAATTCCGTCAGGCTTGGAGCAGATGTTGCCTAATAGCGATGCGGCACCTCTGAACCCCGCAATTTCTTTGAGAAATTGGACAGAAATTTACCACCCGTGAATCCGCGCAACGCTTGAACTCTCACAAATGCGTAAAGTTATGAGGCACTACGCGATCACAACAAAACCGGAAATAAGGAGGCTATCATAATGCCACCAGTAGAGATTGTTATCTGCCATAGAACACTGTTCTTAGTATGGCAAACTCTCCCCCAACCATCAAGGATACCTAGAGAGGTATGATCAATATGGATGTGTGATAGTATTTGATGGAATGCATAGAATTCTCGCGATAAATGATGTAGAATAGCGCGTGGGACGGGGAGAAAGGAGGGCCCAGGAAAGGCCAATTCACTCCGTATTCAAGCCCTGCAACCCCCAGAGATCCAACTCTCGCCCTCAATACACCTTTCCATGGAATCGTCTGGCACTGTAAAGGGTTGAATGTTGAGAAGAATGATTTGTATGTTGAAAATGAGGCGCGTGTCGGTTCGATAGTCGTCACTGTAAAACCCCGCTAGCGGAATCCTTGTCCGCTCGTACGCCTAAGGCATAAACGCTAGGGCACTCGCTTAATTTTATTGGAAAGTCCACACTGGATATTCGAGGATATTGAGATTTGATCATTGAACATTTCCTGCCGACAACTTTCCCAACCATCGCCGTCGCAACACCGTCAAGATGGGTATGTATTTCAGCAATATTCTCAATTATTCTCACTGTTCTCATTTATGTGAGGTTTCTGTACCTGCAGCGAAATAACCATCAATGGCAACAATTGCTGCATGGATGGAATTCATCATCAGCGCCAACACGATTCGAAATTATACTTACTTTGTGGACTGAGCTGACGAAATGGGGGATAGGACGAGTTATTAGGAATCAGAGAAAGGGACGTGGTTCCGTTTTCACGGCCAACACCAGATTGAACAAGGCACCAGCTCAGTTCAGAACCCTCGATTATGCAGAGCGACACGGTTATGTTCGAGGTGTCGTTAAGGAAATTATCCACGACCCAGGACGAGGAGCACCTTTAGCCAAGGTTGTTTTCCGCGACCCATACCGATTCAAGTTGCACACCGAGACTTTCATTGCGAACGAAGGAATGTACACTGGTCAATTCATCTACGCCGGCAAGCACGCCAATCTTACTGTTGGAAACGTCCTCCCTCTTGGATCAGTCCCCGAAGGTACCGTCATCTCGAATGTTGAGGAAAAGGTTGGTGACCGTGGTGCATTGGGACGTACCTCTGGTAACTATGTCACCGTTATCGGTCACAACCCTGATGAGGGCAAGACCCGTGTCAAGCTCCCATCCGGGGCCAAGAAGGTCATCAAGAGCAGCGCACGCGGAATGATTGGTATCGTTGCTGGTGGTGGAAGAACGGACAAGCCTCTCATGAGTATGTTTTACAAGACCAAGTAGAAAGGCTGTGTCGGAGAATATCCATGCTGATTGTTTCTACAGAGGCATCCCGTGCCAAGCACAAGTTCGCTGTCAAGCGCAACTCATGGCCCAAGACTCGTGGTGTTGCCATGAACCCTGTTGACCATCCTCACGGAGTAAGCTATTCCTACAATCAATCTCATAAGACAGTACTAACCAGAAATAGGGTGGTAACCATCAACATATTGGTAAAGCATCCACAATCTCGAGATACGCCGCACAAGGTCAAAAAGCCGGTCTTATCGCTGCCAGGAGAACTGGTTTGTTACGTGGTACCCAAAAGGTCAAGGATTGAGCGTATTAAGGGGGTTTTCATTGCTTCGGATTTGTTGGGCCTACATCTATGTATTTTCGGATGGAGCTCAGCGGGAATGACAGAAAGAACTTCTACAACAAACTCTTGTGTTCTGACATGATGTGTTATTGATCAGGAGATTCTAGTTGCATGATGCCAGTACCAGCATACTAAATGAACTCATGGTTTCCCGCAAACGAGACTTGTGAGGGATGGAGACACAGTGTAATATTTCGATCTTCAATCACAATTCTAAACACAAATTGTACTCTGTATTTGAATTGAACTGAACACTAATTATGGCGTCAAATTGATGTCCTACATTACGAATATTATCAAAGGTTGCGCTCCTCGGGGTCCGAGACGGGTATTAAAATCTTTGAAGACCCCAGTTTCTGTACCTAGATTTCAACCCCACCTAACCTTTCTTCACCGAATTTCACCCCCGCCATCAAAATATCCCATCTCAAAATCTACCAGCAAAGCAACTACAGTCATGTCTGGAAACAAAGAATATGCCCTTCTCTGCTTAGAGAACCCATTGCTTGGTGAGTAATCAAATGAAATACATCATTTTCTGCTCTATACGAGGCTCAGCCCGGCTTTCACTGCACTGGAACGCAGATTCTTCTTCGGTGCAGTAGATCGAACACATCCCTCAACCCAGTCTACAACGCTCATACTTTCATACTCTCATACAACCTTATTCATCTATATATCCATTCACCCATTCACCCATTCTCTCATCGACTAACTCCTCCCTCCAGATATCCAAGCTCAAGGAGACCAAGCTCTCCTCGACAAATACAAGCTCAAGCCCAACGATGCCATCCTTGCCGGACCCGAGCACCTCTCTATCTACGAAGACCTCCTTAACAACTACTCCGCCAAACTGATCGCCGGCGGCGGGGCCCAAAACACTGCCCGCGGCGCGCAGTACATGCTCCCGCCCAACAGTGTAGTCTATCTCGGCGGCGTCGGCGACGACAAATACGCCGCCATCCTGCACGATGCCGTCAAGACGGCCGGTCTCCGCGTTGAGTACCGTGTAGACAAGAACCAGCCCACCGGCCGCTGTGGTGTCGTCATCACCGACCACAACCGCTCTATGGTGACGGATCTCGGCGCTGCGAACCACTACGATCTGGAGCATTTGAAGAGTCCCGAGGTGTGGAAGCTGGTTGAAGGTGCTTCGCATTATTTTGTCGGAGGATACCATTTGACAGTGTGCCCGCCGGCGATCCAGGCACTTGCTGAAGAGGCAGCTAAGAATAACAAGGTGTTTGTGTTCTCGCTGTCGGCACCGTTCATTCCCCAGTTCTTCAAGGATCCGTTGGATGCTACGGCTCCGTACTGGGATTACGTTATTGGGAATGAGACGGAGGCGTTGAGCTGGGCGGAACACCACGGTGTGGAGAGTAAGGATATTAAGGAGATTGCTAAGGCGTTGGCTGCGCTGCCCAAGGAGAACAAGAAGAGGGAGAGGGTGGCTATCATTACACAGGGAACTCTTCCTACTGTTGTGGCTGTTAATGGTCAAGAGATTAAGGAGTATCCTGTGCATGCTATCGACAAGAACTTGATCAATGATACCACCGGTGCTGGAGATGCCTTCGCTGCTGGCTTTACTGCTGGTCTTGTTGCAGGAGCTCCTCTCGACCAATGTGTGGACCAAGGACAATGGTTGGCTAAGTTGAGTATTCAAGAGCTGGGCCCTTCGTAAGTCAAATCTTTCATTCTGCACTTCTGAATTATGGTCACAAGCACAAGGTTGGAACACATCTTGTTACAGTTCCACTGAATTCCTCGCTCAAGAAACTAACTATGTACTACAGTTTCCCCTTCCCTAAGCAGACTTACATTCCCACCAGCCAGTAGATCTGTGAACAAGTTCTTCTTGCATTCTGATTTTAGCTGGCGTTCGGGTGACGGTTTCAACAACAAGGAGCGTCTACAATCAAAATGACGTAGTGCATGGTGCATGGGCTTATGATGATCCTCCACGATCACAGCAACAGAGCTAGCGTGTTATTAGAAACCAAATAAAAAGTGAGCCGCCGATATAGGCCTCGGTAAACCCTACACTTCTTCGGCCCGCCATACTTCTTACATTGTGCTGAGGATGTGAAATATGACCACATCGGGCCCTTTTTACATAAAGAGAAGCCCTCCATGCCAACAGCATCAATAAAGAAGTGCGAAATCTTCAAGTGAAGCCTGTGGTACTGAACATGTTTGGTTTGAATGTCAAACATTTTGATATGTGATGCATTTCCAAAACGTAACTTTCAACCGGAACGTCCTTGTCCAGCAGGTGGAGTGTGGTTGGATCTGCCCATGCTGGCCTGGCTTCCGTTATATAAAGAGCTTTGCATCATTGTGAATCGATCGAAATCACTCGCACCTTCATACGTGGTACTGTCGTTGAAGTTATTGAGAGATGTTCGCCCTGTGGTTCTGGTGTAATATGCTTTTGGTGGCGAGTTGTTTGCTTCAATGCTGCTATTTGAGGTAAAGTTGAAGGATGAGGTAGGAGAAACGCCATATTGCTGTGCTAATGACATTTGCAACAACTGGTTGACAGAAGGAGACCTTTCCATTGACGTTGGTGATCGCTGACTCCCATTTGTCCGAAAGTCTGTGGCAGGTCCTCGTCGCGGTCCAGTCATCTGATCGAGGGCTGATGCGGCAGCCATTTGCTGTTGATTGGTTGCATAGCTCAAAGAAGAGAATCCACCTGGGCTTATGAAACCATCTGGGCTAAGTCTTCGAAGCTCGTCTGGCTGCGGCGTGAATGGTGTGCTCCAAATGCCTGGGAGGCTAGGAAATGGCTTCTTGGGAGTAAATTGATTGCCCATCATCTTTTGCACTCTTTCAGAGCCAATAGGAGCAAATATTTCATTAGCCGTTGAACTGTGCATACCATATGATGATTCATTGTTCGTTCCAAGTGATTTTACCGGCTCAACTAAGTCTTCTACCATACGAAGCATATCGGTATCCAGAGAATCTGCTGATGTGTTGTCCCCCAGCTGATGCATGTCCGTATTCGAGGGACCTGAAGATGTGCTCTCGGAACCTTTAACCCCGTGCTTCAACTTTCTATGAGGATGTTCCGGCAAATGAGCTGGCACTGCCGAAACCTCTGACATGGGACTTTGTGGTCCTGGGGCATAGGTAGGGTGGAGCTCTCCAGACGACGCAGCTGAGCGGGCCTTTTCGGAATGAAGAGCAATGCCGGCTTGAAGAATATCCTGGACACGAGCATAGTTTTCATTCTCGGGTTGTCGGAAGACACCCTCGCCAAGACGTGGCTTTAACGATCCGTCAGCCTTAACATATAGACTAAAATTTTCCTCGCCTGGAGTCGGGGCACGAAGAGGTTTGAAACCAATTGTTTCTTCATCTTCCGACAATAGGTAACCGAGAGTAGGAAGCGAAGTAGCCGGAAAGATATTGACGAGTGTAGTGAGAGCATCTGCGATAACTTTCCAAAGTCTTTGAATATGACCGACCAGAGGACCCGTGGCTGCCGCATCAACTCCAGTCCCTAGGCCAACGAGGAGAGCCCGCTGTGAAATAACCCAGGCGAAGTACTGACGAATAGCAGGCAAAATACGGATGGCGACCGCACTGAGCTTCTCAGAAGAATCGCCGGACGATTCAGAAGCAGTCAGGGATTCCAAATTCTCGGCCTCAGCTGCATTAGCAAGCTCAGAAATAAGAGTTTGCAACAAGACGCAAAGCACCTGGACGTTGAAACCTAGAATATAGTAGAAAGATTGCTTCAAGTCATCTTTTAGAAGGCCTTCTTGTTCTACGTTCTCCTTGTCAGCTTATCTTTAGATGAAGAATGGATGAGCGACTAACCAGTAATTCTCTCAGTTGCCAGATAATTTGCAGCCATGTTGATCAGCACGAGTTTGTTCAACGTTTCTTCAAAAGACGCATCCTTCAGCGAACCAGCTAGCTGGCCTAAAACTTCTCTTTCCAGTTCCGCCTGTTCTGAAAATGCTACCCCCTTGTAAAATCTTGCCTGAAGTCGAACGAACCAGATCACCAATGGCGACTCAGATAGTGCCGAACGACGCTTGGTGTGCTTCTCCTTCTCCCAGCTATTAGATATCTTCTTGTACTCAATTGCCAGGTTATCCCGCGCCAACTCATGTGGCTCCTCGACGGCAACGGCACGTAGCAAATGATAAAGCGCGTCCAAGTGGCTACCCTCGGCAAGAGCAATAACAGCCATTTGGTTGTGGGCACTTCCGGAGTTGGGATAAAGTGCATCGGCGAGATAATAATATCCAAGGGCAGGTTCCCAACTTCGATCCTTAGTTCTCAGAACATTACGATATCTGCTGAGATCGCCTAATCGAAGCAAGGTAAAATGGCAGGACATCTTGATGAGATGCTCGACCGCATTACTAACTTTGACAGGTTTGTCTACTGACAATGGACTCAGGGAGAGGCGATTGGTGATGCGTTGTAAAGCCGACAGAGGGCCAAAATGAGAAGCAAGTCGTTGAATGTAGCCCTTGTAGAAAAACTGACCGGTTTTGAGGAAGTCGACATAGTGCTTTTCAAGCTTTCGGCGTTCGACGACACGACGCTTCTGATCGGCAGAGCGGTAATGGGCGACGAGCTTTCGGTACCGAGTGTTGATCAAACTATGCGCATCCCACAGACGATGTTGTACACGCTCCTTGGTTCCATACTCGAAATCGCGAAAGATGACGGCTTCACAAGCAATGCGCAATCTATTACAATAAGACGAGGAAGACAAAAGTGAGAATATGAGACCCTACTGCGAGATAAGATGCTCAATATCCTCAAACGTGGGGAGATCCTTATTTAACTGCGATTGTAGCTCCTTTTCTATTTTTTGCGCAACACTTCACAAGACGTCAGCTTGGGCATCATGTATGTGGGCCAGCGACGATGGGATGGCGAAGAGATGAAACAACTTACAGCCATTTTTGCGCAATGTTAGTTTTGTCCATAGCTAGACTTTAATTCTGGAGAAAGAAATATATAGGACCCCGCGCGGTCAGGCCCTTGGGGTTAGATAGATTGTGGTCCTCCGCAAAGTGCACAGTCGTAGGAATGGTCCATAGGTCTTGGTGGGATATGAGGGGGCAAGTTTAGAAGATGGAGTGAAGTGAATCGAGAGGGACCGATAAGTTAGTTACCGCTCTTCTACGAGCAACTTCACTTGAAAAAAGGCGATTCAAGGAATTAGACAAGGCTGCAAGTAAATGAAGAAGACTTGGTGGTCTTTCGGGGCCGTATGACGATACATCTGTGAATAATTGAGGGAATGATGAGGGCAACTTTTGGATTGCAGGTGTGCGCTGCACTTGAAGTGTGAGGTCGAAGCCGGAAAAGAAGACTCGTTTGTCGTCTAACACATGCAGGGTGAGCGGGAGAGAGGGTGAACGGGTGAGAGGGTGAGCCACTACGACGTATTTTTGTATTTTCATCCTTATCCTTCACACGCAATTATTTTGGAAAAAGCGTGAAGCGTTAATAGCAGGTGTTCGTATGGTACTTTGTATGGCACTTCGTATGTTACTTCGTACTTGGTAGTGACTTCAAGTACAAGTACAACTGCAACCCCTCAGCCAGCCCCTTGAGTGAGTGCATCAAGCATGGCCATGTAAGGCTGAGGGGGTATTGGATGCCCTCAATACCCTCGATATCCTCGATACCCTCGATACCCTCGATACCCTCGATACCCTCGATACCCATTGGCGTAAGGCTGCAAGGTAAAGCAAGCGGTAAGTGGTATGTATGCTGGTATGCTAAGTGGTTGTCCGTCCTCTGTCCCACATCAACGCAGATGCACACTTCCATCCGCTCGCAATCCTGTCCGAGGAGGAAAATTGCACGACCGAAAAGAAAAGACAATCACTGCAACTCTGGCCATCCTACTGTCACTGCCTTTGTCGGTACTCTTCAAAGACAAATCTTCATAGATTCTACCACAAGTTGAGACGTAGCACCAAGAGAATCTAGATTCTACGAGTACAGTACATTGCAGAGGTAACATTTTCAGGAATAGAGTATTTTCCCCCGTGCTCACCAGCCTTTCCTTTTCTTTCTCCACACAATGGCTAAACGCTCACGAGAAGAAGACTGCGAAGAGCCTTCATCTCCGGATTCGCAATTGGTAGGAACTCCTAGTCTTTCTGAGGTACCAGACGCCGAGGCGACCTCCAACTCTGCCACTCCAACCTCCTCCAAATTTCTCCATCTTGACCAGGAAAGCGGTGAGGGGCAATCGATCATGCGATGTTCACTGCCAGGTCACCGTTCGACGCTATCCTTCGCATCCTATGATGATTATGAGGTTCACTATACCAAGTCCCACCTGAATCGATGTCTTGAATGTCGAAAGAACTTTCCCACAGAGCACTTCCTCAGCCTCCACATCGAGGAAAACCATGACGCTTTCGTCAGTGCCAAGAAAGATAGGGGAGAGAAAATAGTAAGTCCCACTCGAACTATTGGCAGAAGAGCCACTGATCGTCAACCAGTACTCTTGTTTCGTTGAAGACTGTGATCGAAAGTGCTCGACCCCCCAAAAGAGACGTTTACATCTTATCGACAAACATATGTTCCCTCATCAGTATGACTTTTTTGTTGTGAATGATGGTATTGATCACAAAAGTTCCATGCTTCGCTCAAATCGACACGGACACCGGCGGCGTAGCTCAGCAGCACGTTTGAAGCTTGAAGAAGCAAGACAGCGTAGCGCAACATTGGAAAGTCAATCATCCCTTGACAAGCATGGTTCCGAAGAGGATGAATCAAACCTTAACTCCGATGCAGCATCGCCTAGTATACCCGGAGTCGATGGAATGGAGGGATTGGAAAAAGCTATGTCTGCATTGAAGTTTGTCCCAACTAGCGTTAGGTTCGGCAGGGGACGAGGAAGGGGGAGAGGAGGATTTAGCAGGACATGATATGACATGATGTGACTTTTATGAAACGACTTTATGACAAGAGTACGAGAGCTACTTTTGTTCAAACAAGCTCCCATTCCCACTCACCGCACACCTTTATTTGAGCACATAGGTTGTAGTGATATGTGACGATAACCCATCGTTCGAGCTCCAGGGACAGTGATTACTATGTAACTCCCCATCTGAAATAATCACCCATCCACTTCATGCTATTAAGCATTGGTAGGCAGTGGCCTTGGAAACTTCGAACCGAAAACAATTCATATTGGGTATCAGTTTCCTAAATGACCTCTATCCCAGCTCCTTAAACGCCAAACGCGCAATATCTACAATGCGCCATCTTCCCTTGTCTCCCAATTAAAATATGCTCATGCGCGCTCCCCAGCTATCGCCCTTTGGATTTATTATTATTTGATAAGGAAATGGATTCGCCTCGCTCGTGGTGATAGGGGGGATATGATCTTTCTCCCTATTGACCGTTGTAACTATCTTCATTGCCGCCTTCAGTAGCATAGCTTCCATCGCACTTCTGACTTTCGCTCGTTCTGTAGAATCCTCAGTATAAAGTCATGATGCGAACAAGAGTCTCGCGCTTACCACTCTCTGTCCGTGGCGTTGCCAAAGTAACATCCAATGTCCATTGTTCCCAACAGACCTCTTCCTCCTTTTCCAACTAAGTTAGCGACGAGGCAATTTCAATAGGGGGGAATGCGACGCGGATGGCCGGAATTGAAGCAGGAATTCTACATACCGCTTTTGTAAACCATGCCTTTCTTCGCTTTTTCTCGAAGAATTGTACAGCCATCAATCCTCTCACACCAGTGTTCCTTGCGCCGAGATCTGAGCTCGAATCCAATTGGCGAACCAGAGCCGCCGTTCTCTGGTCGATGAGAGTTTGGATTTCGACGTTGTTGATGTAAGGCAGGGACATTTCGAGGACATCGCGAGTGTCTGGTCGCAACGAAGGAAAGTATCGGTGAAAGAAAATCATGTGTAAAATGGCTTGATTGATGCCCGGTTAGCACATGTCATGTCGCTGATGGTAAGAAACACAGTTGTAAACTTGCCTCTGATAACCTCTTTTACTGAGGTAGGGTCCGCGAACACCTCAATAATATACTCGGGTGGTCGGCGCTGATCCATTGCGATGATGGACTCTTTGCATTTGCGTTCTTGTTTTTCATTCAGAGATTGATCGTGCACTTTGCAAGCTTTGGTTCGCTTTGTGCACATGGAGGGGTAGGCGGTTATGCATTAATGATCATGTACTTCGTAACCGGATTTCTTATCGGTGGGTCCGTGATCATCTCAGCCGACTTGTGGCTGGAACCTCGGTGATGTCTGAGAATGTCCACAAAGGGAGCTTCCCTAGGAGCGAATTACATTTTGTTATTTACACCAGCCATTTATTCGCACTCTTCCGATTTTAAAATATCCATTTGTTAACGGTATGTGACAGTCGCCTAGTATTCTTCTTATCAAAGCAACTCAAACGCCATGAATTCCGTCCGGAAATGGGTGCGGAGGAACAAGACTCCCTTTATGGTCGGGTTCGGGGTCATTGGCGTGGGATATGTAGCTTCTCAATATGTGTTGGGAAAGATATCGGATGCCCGACAACGTATGAGCAGTGATCGCATAGCTCGAGAGAAGTATGATCTGCATTCGATTTGGTATTAAATCCAAGCTTATCCATTGAGCCTTAGTCTCCGCCGCCGTTTCGAGCAGAATCAGGAGGACTGCACCTACACCGTCTTGGCTCTCCTTCCTACAGCCACGGAGAATATACTTGCGGAACTTGAAACGGAGCGAATCACATTTGCATTGCAGCAGCAGAAGGCTGCTAAGCTGGCGCGAGGTGGTGAGGGTCACCCATCTGAATTTGGTTCGAGTCCACCAAGTATTACAGATGATGATGGTAGGAGTATCGCGGGTTTCAGTGAGAGTGGAATGCACATAAGTCAGCTGGGAATACCTTCAGGCGCGGCTGTAGATAACGATGGAGCGCAAGATGGCGGGCAGAAAGGGGCACACCAAGCGCAAAAGTCCAAAAAGTCTAAGATGCAATTGTGGAATGACCTGAAGATCAGCGGTTCGTTAAGACGATCAGATAAAGCCAAGGAACAGATACTGATATGCATTAGCTATTACGCGATCGTTCACCTTAATTTATACTCTCGCTCTTTTGACACTTCTTACACGCATACAGCTCAACCTCCTAGGCCGTAGGAGCTATTTGTCGAGCGTGGTATCCCTAGCCAGTGGAGGCCAGGAGCAATCAACTATAAGCTTGGAAAACAACGACGATGACAACGTTGATCAGGCATATGGAAATGATTTCGAGACAAATCGACGATACTTGACTTTCAGCTGGTGGTTGCTACACAGAGGTTGGAAGGAAGTTATGATCAAAGTGGAAGCTGCCGTGAAAGAAGTGTTCGCGACTACTTCCCCACGGCAGGATTTGACCATGGCGAGGTTCTCTGAGCTGACCCTTGAGGTTCGGAAGAAGGTTGAAGGCGCCACCCCTGCCGATAGACTGGAGACTCGGTGGCTACATTACCTTTTGCCTCCACGAGACCAGGAAGATTATGTCCTCAAGGAGTCCGGCATGGAATCTCTGGAACCCGGGATCTCGTTCTCATCTCCTTTGAGACGACTTCTAGACGAGACGTCAGATCTTGTTGATTCACCGCCATTTTCACACGTGTTGACCATGCTTCTTGATGCGGGATTCTCGACTCTTGTAGAGCAGAAGATTGCTCAACAAGCCTTCAAGATCCCCACACAATCCGAGGATCCTCGAGTAACAGAGATCATCGAACCCAAGCCAGTGAAACTCCCGATCATTTTGGCTGTTCTAACAAGGCAAGCTCACTCTATCGGAAATGGCGTACCAAATGAATATCTTCAAGCGATGGAACAAGTGAGGGATTTGGAGGCATTTGCAGCAGTGGTTTACTCTAGTCACGAGAACGAATTTAATCCCGTCGACGATCTCGGAAGTACTGTATTGGTATCAAAAGAGGGACAAGACGCGTTTGAGGTGACAGCAGTCAACAGCACGGCTGGGCAGGAGAGTCTTATAGATGTAGGAACTGCAAGCAAGTTTGAAAGCGCCTGGGGCAAAGCGGTAGAGACAGCAGATAGACCTGGCTCTTCATAATAGAGAGATGGTCTTGGTGATAGGAGCGAAATTTGGGATTCGGGTAATACGGAAAAGGGGAATAGCCGGCACTAAATGAGATATGTAAAAGATACCAAACTACAATGACCCGATAGGGGTACGATATCTATTGTATATTAAGCACTGAGCCCCGCTCCAAGGCAGGCATGACTTGTATGAGTCCATGTAGAGTCCTTCGTGGACGCTCTTTACGCTAGGGTGAAGCATGAGCATGCCCTGACTCTTGCCTGAACGTGCCATATCTTACATTCGTGGTCGTGTAGACCTTGTGCAGTGTGTCCAGCGGCCACGCTGCTTTTCCACCCGGCGATTTAAGTGTTATTACAACCGGCGCCGTTTCCTTCACCCTTGCGTTTTCACATCCTTTCCCGCAAAATGGGCATGATATCTATTAGTACGAGTATTCATGGTATCGTCAATCGACTTCAAAGGACACCTTTCACGAATTGATCAAGGGCCAGCTCAAACAACTCATTCGCGACTCCTTCACCACCAGGATGTTCGACAGGAGAGAGCGGATTTTTAACAACTGCGCAAAAATATTAGTACTTTTGCACTGGTCCTGTAGTAGGAAGACATACCAAACTCAACATAAAGATTCACATATATCTGATGCAGCACATTCCTCATATTCAAAGTTTGCGTATCCGTAAGCATCACAAACTTGATATTCGTAGGTGTCTCATAATAATGCAACTTATACTGCGCCGTGCGGAAGGAAATGAAACTGTCGTCTGGGCCACCCAACTTCCTCACCATGTTCCGCAGTGAGAATATAGTACCGAAGATCAGCTTCGCATCGTCTTGCGCACTGAGTTTTCCGCGAGCGCGTGCAGGTCCGAGATCTGGCGGAGCATTTAGGGCGGGAGGAACGGCGCTGGTGGCGCTGGAGCTGGTGAGCGGTCGGGTGCTGCTGGATGCGGTGGTGGAGGGCGGTCGCTCGTTGTTGTTGCGGTGCCAGAGCTTGGAGTAGATGCATTCGGCTGGATATAGGGTGGTTAGCTTTGTGATGCGCTGCTTGCTGTGGGTTGCGGGATGGGCGACAGAAAGAACTCACTGTGCCGATCGAATATGTAGAAGGAATAGACCACCATCTTGAAGGGGGATAGGCGTTGTGACCAGAATTGTATTTATTTGGTCTTGTATATAATGCTGGCTGATCTCTCATATGTTGACAGCCCCGGTGAACCTCACATGTAGGGACTGAGCCTTAAACACCAGCAATCGTGCTAGGGACCATGTAGGTTAATCTACGGAGCACCGAGTTAAGCTTCTTACAGGCTAATCGGAATGGTGCAACCCATGAACAAAGCTCTTCATTCGCCCAAGTGATAATTGATAACTTTTACAGCCCATGCCCAGGCCAGCCTTACTTTACCTTCCTTTAACTTACCTTCCTCTAATACTGATCTGACCATTTTTCAATTCTTCATTCTTCTTCTTCGAGGCTTCAGACTCTCACCAACACATATGGAATATACCTGAATTCTTGCAATGAGGAGACAACCAACGTCTGCCGATCATGTCTTCTTCAGCCGGAAATTGTGATCGTCCACATCAGCCGGGTGATGTAACTAAGAAGGAGGCTGAAGTGGGTATTCTCTCTTCACATGGTAAGCTTTTTTACAGGGTCGAAGATATAAATCATATTATCACCCACAACCCTACCTATACTATTCAGCACCAGCGCAGCACCCACAGCAAGAACACGAGGTAACCGATTATTGGCATAGGTATTTCTCTTGATATACCTGTTCGTCTGGACGATGGCAGGCCGCCTATGATCCAACATCTGTAATTTATCCACATGCCACCCCTCCTTATCGTTAGTCCCTGCTGATCGGTCCCGAGATCGAGCCCCGCATATCAGAGTCCTTTGAGACACCACCGTCGCGGTGCCTCGATACATCGCGAAGTCAAGGTTAGCTTCCTATTGTCTCGGTGTGAAGAGCTTCATACATGTTGTTGGGTTTTGGCTAATTACAGAAAGGAAACTCTCAATGCGAGATCTGAATACATGAACAATGAGGAAGATGGAAGGGCAGAACATCATATCAATCAGTACATCATTAAGGATGAAATTGGTAGAGGCTCTTTTGGGGCAGTCCACTTGGCAGTGGATCAATATGGGACCGAATATGTGAGGAGTTCTCCAAACTTGAGATGAAGTTCATAAATTTGATTTTGAATCAATAGGCAGTCAAAGAATTCTCAAAATCGCGGCTACGGAAACGAGCGCAGTCCAACATCCTTCGAAGACCACACTTTGCTAGACGGCCAGGACATCTTGCCGGCGGTATCAACGCTCCCTTGCATCGCCATTCTGCATCCGACATTCATAGCAGTGAGGAGCAAGGCAATCCTTTGTACTTAATCAAGGAAGAAATTGCTATCATGAAAAAACTGAACCATCCAAACTTGGTTAGTCTGATAGAGGTCCTGGACGACCCAGAAGAGGACTCCCTTTATATGGTCCTCGAAATGTGCAAGAAAGGGGTGGTTATGAAAGTTGGACTCGGTGAAAAGGCAGACCCGTATGATGTGGAAAGTTGCAGATGCTGGTTCAGAGATTTGATACTGGGGATTGAATATCGTATGTGCCAATAGATTTCTCGTCCTAACTGAGATACTAACATTCTGCAGTGCATGCACAGGGGGTTGTCCATCGGGACATCAAACCTGATAACTTACTTCTCACCCAGGATGATGTGCTCAAAATCGTGGACTTTGGTGTTTCAGAGATGTTCGAAAAAGCTTCGGATATGATGACAGCTAAATCTGCAGGCTCCCCAGCATTCCTACCACCTGAGCTATGTGTTACAAGACACGGAGATGTTTCCGGAAGAGCAGCTGACATTTGGTCGATGGGTATCTCTCTATACTGTCTGCGTTTTGGAAGAATCCCGTTTGAGCGTTGCGGTGTCCTTGACTTATACGAGGCGATCAAAAACGAGCAGCTTGAGCTATCTGATGATGATCCTCAGTTCGTTGATCTGATGCATAGACTCTTAGAAAAGGACCCCAAGAAAAGAATCAGAATGGAGGAACTCAGAGTATGTAGATCTTCATTTGACTACCTTGTGAAACTAACTTTGTAGGCTCATCCTTGGGTGACCAAAAATGGTACGGATCCGTTACTATCTGCGGAAGAGAATACATCGGATTTAGTAGAGCCTCCAAGTGAGATAGAAGTCAATCATGCAATCACCACAAAAATGGGGGGTCTGCTTGCTGTAATGAAAGCAGTCAAGAAGTTCAAAACGAAGTTGGAGAAAAAGCGATCCGACGCATTATCAGGAACTTTTGGTAAAAGCATTCGTGTTTTGCATCCATCATTCGGCCTGGACGAACCTTCAACCAAGGTAATACTTCAGAGGTCGAAGAGCGATGATCTCGACGACAGGCAAATTATAGAAGGGGCATTAGCTGCGGAGGGGATCCATCATGAAGGACAATTTACGCCGGAAGCGGCGATATCATTAATCAACGTGATTGACTCCACGAGCACACTTGCACTGAGCGAGGAACCCACGGAGAAAAGCAAGACAACTCCTGAGGTTAAAGCAGCTGATGTCCTCGCATCACTGTCGGAGCGTCCAGAGCTTCGCTACAATGGCTCTGGGGACAAAGGACATGCTCATGATCCACTAGCTGAAGAGCCATTGTATCTTGGAATCGGCGCTGGCGTCGGTGACAATGAGTCTCTTGAATTGCCGCAGGAAGAAATTATTGCCGAATCTCCAACTGCGGCTGACTTCAATATCTATGACACTGCATATCAGGAGGAAGTCGAAAGAATCCGAGCAGCTCAAGGAGAGTCCACTACGGTCTATCTAACCCGTCGCGTTGATCACAAGAAAGAATATAGAGCTGACAATAACATGATCACTTTACCCGCCCGCTCGGATATTAAGGCTACTATTCAAGAAGGATGGAAGGATCTCGTGGATCGTGCTCAGGAAGGTAGAGATGGCGTGTCACTCCATCAAAGGCTTGTTACTGCCCGAGAAGAGCATTCATTTTCAGATCTCGTGTCTAGAGCAGTCGATAACACAAGGAGTATGAAAAAGGACCTGGCAGAAAGAGGGGGTTCTGCAATCGACAACGTCAGGCATAGTGCCATGGAGAGGAGGGAAGAGAAAAAGGCACAGAAGCAAAAAGAAAAGGAGACAGACAAAGAGACAGACTTGCCAGCTCTAGATGTGGGAAGCCTGTAGTGATCGGGCCCAGCAGTGAACTCGTCCATTCGGTTGTTTGCTTGGAGATTGAAGGAGTGGTATGATATGATAGGATAATACGATTGTGAGCTAGATATTATGCAGACGGGTTTGGAAATCTTCAGCGTTGGAAATTTGTAGGTGCAGCTACATAATAATCAGCAGAATCGAGGACATCAGAGAAATCAAGTCCTTTTGAGAAGATCAGTCTCCAATCAGGAAGGTTTTAAATGCACTTGTGTACCACTTGGAGTTCTCGTTGCATGTGGGGTTCCAACCGCAACTTTTTTTCCCATATGAGCCAGATATGGAAATCTTGTCTTGATGATTTCGTAGCTTGAGTTTGTTTCGGGTCTCCATTGGTTTTCGCGAAATTAATGCACTAAACGCATAGACTTGACGAGGTTGACCATTCTGCCATCTAAGAATGACTTCTCTTTACTCACTTCCCCATTCTTATTAACTCTCTGTGATGCCATATGCATCTCATACTTCTGCTTGTTGCATACTCGCGAACCAGGTGCTTTTCTTTCCTTCAAATACCCACAAACGCCAGCCATATCGAGCTATGCACATATAAGTCCACCAAAGCTCTCACGCCGAACTCGGAGAGCTTTCCACCTCCATCCCGCAAATGTACAATTTGATTTTGTCCCCTCCCACAGTATATCCCATCCAATGTAAACGCCCATCCCAATGCCAAATCTTTGGTATCATGAAAAAAGTAATTGCTCCAGCAACCAAGGAATAAGAAATCATGCTTCCTCTTCTTGCCATCCGGCTTCTGCTTCGCCGCCCCCCTCACCCTTGCCACCTGACCCTAAGTCATTGGAAGCGCAGCCTCTACATCCGCAGCTCACGCACTGGATCTCCTGGTCTTCTTTCAGATCGGCCTTTGGCACTCGACATATGCAGGTAGAGTTGAAATTCGTCTCTTTCGCATGAATGCATTTTAAACAGCATAGCTACCCCTCACAATTAGCACTTAACCCTCACTGCTACCCTCTCGAACAAAAGAAGAAAAAAAAAGAGGGAAGAAAGCACATACATTCTCATACCCATTCTTCTTCCACTTCGCCACGAGCATCGCATCACACTGCCCATTCTTCACACACCAATCATACAGCTCCTTGCTGATCTTCTCCTCGCGATACAAGTCCCAGATGTAGCGCGACCGCTTGTGCACAATCGCCGTGATGTTCCAGGTGGCTTGATGGCGGGGTCCCGTGGGCGGCGGCGCCGCAACCGCGTCTTTCATCTGGTTGCTGAAAGTGAGGAGCGTGTCTTCGATGTCGCTGTAGCCGGCGGGCGGTGCTTTGCGCTTCGAGCTGTGGCGGATGGCGGGCATGTTGTTTGGAGATGTTGGCTGCTTTTTTGGTTTTGGGAGGGGAGTTGATGGGATGGATGTTTGGGGTGTGATGTAGATGGATAGTTCTAAGGCTGGAAAAGTATCTTGCGCTAAACAGGGTTGTGCTAACCAATCAGATTCGTTTGGGTCAATGAGAAACAAAAGTGAATATATTTGGTTTTCTTAACTTATATTTTTATAACTTATTTAATTGAAAAAGGTTAAAACTACTTTAAATCCTGCTTTTAATTGTTTTGTTAAAAACTATTAATTGATTAATTAGTTTTCTTTTTGCTTTTACTTTTTATTAATGTGCTAACCGCATTGCATCTACTGTTCATCTTCTGTATCAACTGTATTGCATCAAATGCTACTGCAGTCAACAGCTTGTGTGCCCAGCCACTTCCAACCGCATAATCAGTTTTGCCTTGCCAGTGCATCACAGTTTCTCTGAGTCAATTGTCTCAGCTAATGGTTGCTCCCCGCGAGCATGCAGGCATTTGCTTATCTCAGTATCGAAGATGGAGAAGATAGCGAAGATACTACAGCCTTTGTTTTGAGCCCATCTGATGTGACGACGGAACGTATTCTTTACATCACAGCCGTCCGATATACGGCTTCTTTTCACTCTTCGTACATCGTCAAAGGCTACAATTAGTATAAAAAAATAGCATAAGGCCCAATATGGCTATCGATTGGAATCAAGCGACGCAAGCCGAGGGGTTGGTATCTATCGGAGATCACAGCTTATTTCTCACCGTCAAGGGCCCGCCACGCCAAGCTAACTCACCTGTCGTTATCATTGAAGCAGGCCAGGGTGACAGCAGTAGATGGGTAGGTTTCAAGCAAGATACCCTTCGAATTTCATGACCTAATCCACCACTGTAGTGGATTGCCGTTCAGACGGAACTCAGCAAAACATATCGTGTGTATACGTACGATCGGTCAGGTCTTGGAAGAAGCGAGCCTTCTACAAGGCAACGCTCAGCGGAGAATATTGCATTGGAGCTTGAGAAGCTTCTTGAAGCGGCCAGTGTCCAACCGCCATACGTAGTGCTCGGTCACTCATATGGCGGTATATTGGTCCGCGAATTCGTCGCCCGCAATCTCAAAGATATCAAGGGACTCATGCTCGTTGATGCCAACACTGAACGCACATATATTGATTTGAATGCTCCTTGGAGTGATCTATTTGCAGTCCTAGGAGATTTAAACTACTTTGCTATATCACGCTTAGACGAAGAAAACCAACTACCGCCAATTGAATGGCAGGCCATTAAGGATGAAGGCCCAAAGGGAGAAGCTGCCTCTGATGATGAGAGAAAACACATGATACCTAGTGCAGATGCCCTTGCTGAGCGACACCAATTCGAGAGTTGTGTCCTCGGTGACTATCCTGTCACTGTGATTAAAGCGAATACGGTTATCGACTATCATCGAATATATGACGCCGGCGTCGCAGCAGGGAACGGCACCAAGGAGCAGCAAGCAAACATGAGGGCCCTTATAGAAAGGATGCCCATAGAAGAGACTATCCAGAGAGAGCAGCTGAAATTGTCTCGAAACTCGAAATGGGTCTATGCATCTGAATACGGGCACAATATACAGGCAACTGCACCGCTCTTAGTTGCGAAGGAACTCAAGGACTTATGTGAAAAGGCTGCAAATGCTGACTGAGCGGAATGTACTAGCTGCCACAGACCTGTATACAACGCTTCGGATTATTGTCGTTGATACAAAATCCTGAATGAATATAATTCGTGGTAACAGCTCCCGAATTCCAGTGCATCTATTAGAGCAACCAAAGTTGTAGACAGTTCGAAAACCAAGAGCTAGCAGGCCCACTTTTATACTAAGTCAACGTGTAAGGCTACTAACACTGCGGCCCGCAGTCATATTAGGTCAAAGCGCAAACCAGCCGACGCAGTCAGAATCTATCAACTACCTACTGGAAAACATACCGATGCGGGGAACGCCCGGAAATCTTTCTTGTTATCTCCAGCGAATCTAATCTGATAATATGCCGGCATTGTAGTCTAGCAAGTCCCGAATGGCCCCAGACATAAACTGCCCATTCCGATGATGTTGCAGGGTCTCGGCCAAGCTACATCCGAACTGCCCAATGATGAAATAGGTCGAAACGTACGTGAACGAAACGCGTTTACACGGTGGATGACGCATAAGAAGAACACAACGTCTATACTAAGGTACTCGAAATTCTAAGGAAAGTTGTGCGCAGTTCAGCATGTTCACGATAGTTTAAGGCCGATGGGTTACGTTGGTTGAGCTCAAGAGACCGATTTATCTTAACGCACGTGAAATAATAGGATTCTCCTCCTCGACGATCCATTGTTACGTGGAACGAGTCATATCGCAAATGCTTCAAACACCGTTGCCACCTGGCAAAGGAACGCTACTCGGACCATCAATGGTCTCGAGAGCGCTGCATCGTCCGGGTAGCAGCGGCTCCTCCCAAATCTAGAAAGTGATTCCAGTTGGGCGTTCAATAAGAAACCTAGCTTCAAACACCGAAGAATGTCAAGTGCTTTTCGAATATACCTTCTTGTGAAATCAAGTTCCATCCTCAATTGGTATACTCACATCGTACATCTTTAGCGAATGCAGAGAGCAACACTGGAAATTCAAACCATGTCAATATCTCAAGTTGCAATGTTGCTGGAGCGATATCAGTTGTATATCCGGTGTTCCAAATCCACCGTACATGTTGAAAGTTTTTAGGCCAAACTCGAAGGGCGTATTCTCCCTAGCGCCCTGCATGTGTGGATTTCTTTTCCATATTGAGTGTGGTATCGCAATGGCGTGACTCAAGTACGTTTAACAGTTATATGAAGCAGTTTTTTCTTTCCTCTGGCCTCCAAGCCAAAATTCTCTCAATCAACCTAGTGTCACGCGTCTTTCGACATGGACACTTTACAGGCGTCGAGTTGCATAAAACATCCAGACACATTGAGTGAGAAAGCTCTCCCTGGACAAAATGACCCCATTCGAGAGCTCACCGGCGATAATGGCGTGGAATCAATGTCCCAGACAACGCAGTCGGCATTGGCAGACGAGACAAGCCTGAAGGCATGGCTATCCGTTCTTGGAGCCTTTTTGTTTCTCTTTCCCAGCTATGGTAAGCTTCTCCACCTCAGAAGGTTACCATCATACTAATCAGATCACTGCAGGCTTCATGCAGACAATAGGCACTATCCAATCATACTTGGAACTTAATCAACTGTCTGCATACACTTCACAGGATTTGGGGTGGATCACCGGTGTCTTTACCTCCTTGGCCATGTTCCTGGGCATACAGATTGGCCCAGTCTTTGATGCATATGGACCTAGAGTCCTTGGGCCTATTGGTTGTGCCATCTATATGCCGGTTTTCTTCGTACTGGCTGAGTGCCATAAATATTGGCAGTTCATGCTTGTTCTCGGAATCTGGGGGGCCATCGGAGCTGCTATACTCTCCACTGTTGGTGTCTCCGTAATTGGGAAGTGGTTCGTTCTCCGCAAAGGCTTGGCCATGGGTATGGCTCTTTGCGGATCAAGCATTGGTGGTGTAATCATGCCATTGCTGTTACGGGAGCTTCTTCCCAAACTCGGATGGGCTTGGTCCATTAGGTGTATCGCGTTTCTCCTCTCAACGACGATGATTGGAGGCGCGATATGTCTGCAACAGCCTTTCCCCAAACGACAAGGTTCCGAAGGTCCTAAGAGCGAGGATCGCAAAAAGATCACACTCAACTTCAAGGCCCTCAAGAGTGGTACCTTTACTTTCGTGACGATCGGGCTTTTTGCGTTGGAATTCGCTGTTTTTGGTGTCTTTTCGCTCCTGCCGACCTATGCCACTGCAGCTCACTTTAGCTCTGACAATGGTTTTGCATTGGTTGCTATCGCTAATGCAACGTCAACAGCTGGCCGTCTTCTCCCAGGGTTACTGGGTGATTACATCGGCCACTTTAATGTTTTGCTTTGCATGATTTTATGCACAGCAACTTTTACTGCAGCAATCCTCGTGCCTTTTGGATCGTCATCTTTAAGCTGTTTGTACGCCTTTGCCGCACTTTGGGGTTTTGGTAGTGGATCATTTGTCTCACTAACACCAGTATGCATGGGGAAAACCTGCGAGGCGGACGATTATGGAAGATATTTTGGTAGGTCACACAGATGTCTTCCTCACTAAAGTCGACGAAACTAACAAACAGTAATAGGAACCATGTACTTCTTCGCCAGCTTCTCTTTATTGCTGGCCAGTCCCTTGGGCGGGAAAATGATTCAAACATTTGGAACTCAAGCCTTGGCCGGTCTGTATGTCGGAGTTGTCGTGTTGGGTGGAGTTTGCTTTTTCCTAGCGAGGCAGCTTCTATACAGGAAGAAGGACCTTGCACTAAGGCCAGATTTTAAGAGATATGTACTCTAAATGATGGTGTCGATCCGAATCTTGTACCACGATACTCAGTCATGTTCCATGTGAGGGCAACACCTCTTCAAGTGTGCTTGCTAACCACTAGGAGTTATTGACCCTAGAAGGTTATATAGAAGAATAGAATGTAATGTTGAGTAATAGATCGTCTAGGAAGCTGAGACCTTGGTTCATAGAAACCCATATTGTAAGTGGCTTTGCTGAAGTGCTTGTCTCAAAATCGGAATTCCCATAACCGGATGGCGAGTTTTGACATTTGGTAGACGTAGTAATGATCACGTGACTAACTATTGGTCCGAGCGTCTTTGACGAACGAACCTCACTCTATGTGATTGCTCGTTTTGTAGGGTAAATTGATTGATTGAAGCAGCAAAGATACTGCCAACTAGCAACAATGGTTATAAATCCTACATATCTTGCGCAGCGATCGCGCCAGTGTGAGTTTCTTCCATTCGAAGTGAGCAACGGATGATTTGTGGATTACGGCTAATTTCTCGACGCAGCTGTCAACTGGAATGATGCGAAACGAAGGGTTTTGGGAAGTTACAGAGCTTGGATTCGTTCTGTTCGTCCGTCTGGTCCCTGCTGCGCATGGTTTGGAGAGCAGGTAGCTTGGTGATAAAGGTATCGGGGCTAATAGAGACGGTTGCAGGCTCCCGAGATCCAGACAATGTACTCACTCGGCATGCCGGTTTCACAATTGAGGACGAAGATGCGCTCTGAATTTGAAAGACATAGATACGTGAATCAGCTTGGGACTGTAGACAAGTTGTTGCAGGAGAGTAATGCGGAGTATCAGGTACGTTTGAGATGTGTAGGGAGTGCTATGCTCGAGTTATGGCATGAGGTCATGCTCATATTGAGACTTTGAGATATGAATTGGGTTGGATTGTATTTGGGCACGCATGAGTGACAGACTGGGGCGCAGGCTTAATGGCCAGAGCATGTGAGCAGGAGTAACGAGAAGGGTTATCGGCAAACCAAGCAACGGCGAGCTACGTCGGACCTTACCTGCTAACACTGGACTCACAGGAAACGATGAATTACTGGAAGCAGCTTCCTCACGTTCTGAAGTACTTCCGAGCCGAAGAAGACAAAACTGCAAAACTTCCGCCAAACTTCATGACTGGATTCTTGGAGGTACGTCAACCTTTCTACAACTCCGTAAATTCCCACTGACAGTGCCATAGGGACACAACTAGAGGGCACCAATCTGGTTTCGTCGCTTTGTACATATCCCAATAAAATATCAAATAACATCAAACAAGAACTCCGTGGATCCTTCTGCCCTTTTATACGCCATCCCATGCAATTACTATCATCAAATACCCGTTATATCATGTAGATGATGGATTATTGGAGGTATACTCCTCGCGCGCAACAATGAATTTCTCAGCGACAACATCACACAGGTCGATCAAATCGTCCAGCCCTTTTCGGAGAGCATCCTCCGCTGACATATCTGGTGATTGTTAGCTCATGACCTAATGGGCTATTGGACGTTTTGAGCACTAACTATACGTTTGAATCCGGATGTTCATAAGCTCTTCTGAAGGATGCGGTATCGAGTATCCGCAAAACTCGACATCGGGGCTGGAAGTAAAGACATTAGCATAGGTTTCTTAGTAGCATGCAAGAAAGCCCATCGCCTTACTTCTTCATGATAATGTATCTCAAAGCATTCCCAAGTGTATGGTCCTCCTGCTTAAATTCAAATGACGCTGCATTTTCCGTAGATCCAGGGAGCTATCATCCCGCACAGTTAGCAAATATTTCCATCATCTATACTGTTTCTCATCTCACCATTCTAATTCTCTGTTCTTGGAACGTGAGGGCCGTGGGGTTGTGCGGATCTTCACGAATGAGAATGTCGCCAATTTGCTCCTCCTCCACCGGTGCTTCGTTCATGGTTACGTCTTCTTCTGGGGCTGGCGCTGCTGCCTCGGTTGCCTTCTTTCTGGGTGCCATTAGTAGTATCTCAGAATGTGGTATGTGTTGTAAATTGGCACACAAGGAAATGTCTGTCACTGGAAGTTTCTCAAGGTTGATAATTTTGTCACTGCCAAAAAAAAATGTTTATCTGTGTCACATGCCGATAAGAAACTTGTCCGCGTTAAGGCCTCAGGCAACAGATACTGTCCAAAAACAGGCAGTCACTTTCTGGGAAATCCAATTTTGGAAGACTGCCATGGCTCCCCACTCTTCTCTTCGGAATGTTCCAAGCTTTCAAAAAAAAAAAATTCAATTCTACGCTTTGTCTTGGTTCAGATCCCTTTTTCCAGTATGGATATGTCCGTGTTCCTGATTTTAATAGACTTGTTTGTTCTCGAAGATGTTTGACGCCATTCACAGCTCTTTATTGGTCAAGGGGGACAACCTTGACGCTCGGTGGCGGCAAATGAGCATCGATGAATTGATTTAGGCGTGTGGCCCGGAGAAATAGGTGAGTTCTGGAAAAGGGGGACACGACATGATTAACATGAAGGGAACGTCATATCATTCTTAGACTAGAACTAACTTAAGGGATTTGTTCTACTCTGTTACTCTCGCGCGCGGCAAAGTGAACATCGGTCGCTCATTGTACAGACCAGATGGCACTCAGCAACGAAAGAAAAATCAATAGTTTCAAAATCCGGGGTATCTGTCGGGGCATATGCCGGAATTGAGTGATACGATGCGCATACTGCTTTCTGGATGTCGGAGATCTTTCCGCATTCGATTATCGAAACCACCGTTGGGAAATGTTGTCGTGTTGCACTACGTACAATTTGTACAGCACATACTTCGTGCTTTCACACAAAAGTGCACGCACGGATTGGGGTTGTTATGAGAGTAAAGAAACAAGAAGTGTGGCGCGGGATGGACGAATGGATTCCTCACGATTCATCTCAGACAAAGTCGCACACAGCCTTGCCACGAATAGAATGCCGATGCAGCTTGGCCTGCTCAATCAGCAAACGTTCTTCCCATCCTGTTTCCGATTCCTTCAGTTGGGAGAGATGAGACACAATGAACCGGCAACGACCACTTTTTATCTCAATCTACTCCACCTTTGCACGTCGTGACGTGAGGTCTCTTCCGCTAAATCATTTTCAACGCGTCTCTTGATATCGGGCGGTTTGATTGGACCAAGCCGGATAGTGTTAGCTGAGCCGCGTTTCAAGGCCGGTCATTTATGCAGCCCTTTTGGTTGGCTCGAATATTTACATGCACATGGGTAACTATCGGTTCTCCAAACGCAACTGTCGCAGCTTTGACAGGGATCGGCTTACCCGCATAGACCAGTATTTTGGAGGGGTTACAGTTTGTTGGCTTTCGAGGCATGACTCTTACTACACAGTTGCTATCCTTACCTCTTGAAAATTCATTCGATGAACGGTTAGTGGTGTGAGAGCTTGTCAGACAAGCAGGTGATGATGCGCATTTAAGGTCCGATTGGAAGCCAAAAACGCCAAACAATCATCCAGGTATCACTTATCTATCTGACTTCGACCGTCTTGAGGCTTTGGTAGGCGAGTAGCCATCTGCGTCGCCGACGAGACTGAGGAATACGAAGCCCGGGATTCCAACGCGTCGGCGTGACAACTATCTTTCAATGAGTATAGTAATATCAAAGAGGGGCTGGCATTCGCGGACGGTTCTTATCTTCGCCGCTGCCTCGGTGATAGACTGACTTCACATGTTTAATCGTCAGGGCGCAAGCGAGAACAAGATACCGTAAATGGTATCGCAAACATCCTACAGATCGGACCAACTGATTGCGAAGTGTAATATTCCCATGTCAGAAACATTGGCCGTCCTGCCGTCCGTACCAAGAAGCAAAGCATGCGAGATCTAACGATTATTTCAGCATCGTATGACATATATTAATTGTTCGCCAGATCAGGACTGTGCCTCATTTCGTGAGATTGTCAATGAAACGAGGGGAGCACCGATAACTTGATAAGGCAATGGCAGATTGACAATAATGTTATGATATGCAATTTGGATAAAATTGATGCAGGACTAGCAGGGTAAGTTTCATATGAGGGGAAGAAGTTTAGGACGGCTCGGACGGTCATTATGGAATTTGGACATTATGTAGATCAGGACCAGCTAAGTACAAGACACAGGGTAGAAACGGGCAGGAGAGAAATTTTGTCCGTGAGGGCGTCGAAGCTGACCAGGGTTGCAGGGCCAGAATGTGGAAATCTAGGGAACGATCTTTTTCGACTCTGTATTCAGTGCCTACGGAGGTTCGAGGAACTTGACTCTTTCTTCCTAATCCAAGAGACGGAGACCTCGTAACTACACTACTCACTCCCTTTTCCCACCTCTTCATGGCACCTGATCACTGTCTTGGGAAGGGGGAAGAGCCAAGACATTAGGATTTGATTCATGTTTTATATGGGCGAGCCACTTAGAAAGGCTCGAAAGACAGAAAAGCAGGTTCGAAGATTCATTGGCTCACCTAGATCGCCTGGGAAATTTTCTCAAACTCTCCGCCTCGTACAATAAATGGACTTACGAAGTACTCACGACCAAGACGACTTCCGAGTCCCGATATCGATATGTTGGACACGTTGGGTATGCGACAAACTGTACCGTTGTGAAGGGCCCATCTGAAACAAGGACAAAGGTTGGTACAGTAATATGGTGGAGTCCAAGCTCCAGCTTCCGGGATATATTTGGCTCTTCATCTCCTGAGAGGGGCATGTCGATATTACGAAGCATTATATATACATAGGTCTGAGCACGAGCTTCATCCACAAGGGCATCCTCTTGTCAGAATTCTGATATGGAGATAAAGATAGTTGGGCAGCGAGGTGGATGAGATTTGCCAGTACTTTCGTAGATCGTCGGCAGAAGTTTGCAAGCATTGTGTCTACCGAGCAACAAAGGCGTGTGGCAGATACAGCTTCAAATCCTCTAGGCATTAATCTCCAACTTAAACAAAATCCTTAAACATCAGATCAAACCATCCTGCCCAAGAATGGAAACAAAAACGTCGGAAAGTAAGAGCCAGACGTCAGTAATAGATTGTTCGGATCTGTATTGAATCCCTAACCCCTACCTCTGCCAATTTTATGTATATCTATCCCTATTTTGATATCGATCCATGGCCAGGTACGAAGTGTTCCTCATAGACCTGCGTATGCCAGCCTGTAGGGAGCATTCCTCTCAAAGGCTCTGCTGAATGATCAACATAACATACCCACTTTCACTGGACCTGCGAACGGCTCGCCATGCTCTGCTCTGCTATGCCTACGTCTCCAGATACGTAACAGCTAGGTACTTTGATGTCTAGGCAGTCAACAACATTATGGATCCCCACGAATCGGTTGGTGGGAAAGTGGCCTTCAGCTCCTTTTCCTCTGATGACTGCGATGGAAAATTCCAAGTCCCCTCTCTTCCCCCTTCCTGCCACCGGGCCAAACTTCAAATGTCGCGCCATACTACATACTATACAAGTTATACCTTGGTGCAGCACCTGAGCCCGTTGAGGCGCATTGACACATTCCGAAGTGGAACGGGAATTCCGTCAACAAGTCAAGTGTGCATTGGGGGTGCAGCAGAAGGTTCAATAATGATACTAGAGACATACAACTATAGGGTTTGTGCGTGCTACAGTGAAGGGGGGGTAGCTATTTCTTGTGCCTGAAAATCTCGGATAATGCCATACACATCCATCTATCAGAGGCCAGGCCCGCGACCAAACCAGTGCTAATCTTGCCTATATGTACTGTACTTACTCTTCTACTCGGCACAATGTACAGTACATGTGCAGAAGTAACGGCAACAGCAATAGCAACCCAATTCTGGAGAGTTGCAACTTGTAAGTTGGGACGATACAAGTATGATACAAGTATTGGAAGCAACCTTGTCTGCTTATACAGGTACCTTGGCATGAGCATCCATCCATCCCACCCATTCATCCATTCATCCACCATCCATCCACCATCCGCCATCCACCATCCACCATCCACCATCCACCATCCACCATCCACCATCCACCATCCACCATCC